>JANVCJ010160580.1:0-23340 GCA_026413505.1 Epizoanthus ramosus
GCTCGTGCTTTATTCCAGAGCCCTTCGTTCCTCGCCGCAGGCCTAAAAGAACGCGGGCTCTGGGAACGAGATTGATGCGGTAATGTGCCTCTGTGCCGAACGAAGCTCTTTTCGTTTGATTTCAGCCGGTTTATTGTTTCAGACACTCGAGAAAGCTCACTTCGGCAACATTCTGGCTATATTGGTCTATATTGTCGACACGAGGAGGCACTGAACGTTCATTATGAAAACCGGGTTTTCAAAACAGGTTTTCTAAACCCCAGGCCATGCCAGGCAACACATATACGTCGTCCTATATTTCAGTATCGAAGTGACCTTTTCGTAACCTTGGCACATATGCCTTATGCAATATTTATTTGTCATAATAAATGTTTGTATCCAGATTTATATAAACTGAAATTGGTTTTAGGTTTTAAAATACTAACTAGAGTATATATATATCTTATCGAACAGTACAGTGTGTAGTATGACTGGATATTTTTACGAGTCCTGCAGTATTTTGACGAGCCGGTAGGGCGAGTCAAAATGCAAATGACGAGTACTCTACTAACTCAGTTGTGTAATAAAACTCGTTAACGAACGCACTTCACTTATCCATAAGAACGTCTAGGTTAATATTTAACCACGTTTTCCCTTGTTTTTAATGAGCAAAATCCTTTTCCGTAAATTGTAGGAATTAAGAAAATATGATCTAAATTCCAAAACATGAAAATGAAAAAACTGGATTGCAATTTTTTGACCCTGACTTAGAACACTTTAATTATGTTTGCGGTTTCCATACTTTTCCAACTCCATCAAAAGGTCTGTAGTTATGGTAACCAGAAAAGTTCCCAGGAGCCACCACGAAACCCGCTACATGGAAATCTCCGGCATTCAACGTAAGAACTGTGACGGTATGTTTGCACGGTGCGACGTCTTTTGCGATCCAGAACAGACGCGTCTGCAGTAAATGCGAGCTTTTGATAAAGGTATCAATATGAATGGCCGCCTCACGGTCTTCGTCAAGCCAAACTTTGGCTCGTGCGCCTTGTGTCGACGACCGTAGAATGACACCGAGGTCTTTAAATTAGGGGTCCCTTGTGCATGCGCAGTTTTGTCTGAACTCTTTCCTGGATCATTCGATGTAGTATCAACTTTAGTGTCCCTCTTAGGAGATATCGGATGTGTTTGCTTTGTACGTGATGACTCGCAAAACTTGTACTTGGAGTTCACATGAAATCGTTGGGCACCCCTGTGCCGGACTTTGTTTACATTATCGTGATTAACAGTACAGGTGTAAGACTTGTGACTATCACACGAAACCCAAACACTGACCTGCAACAAGCTAGCGGCAGTCCTGGTTTTCCACCCACCAAATGCATCAGAGCGATCGGAAGAGAGATGAAGAAATATATATGCATATTTATGATCAGGCCTGACAAAATGGAAACCGCGATTTTGCAGTTGTCGAATCTTCATGGTCTGTGATACTACGTCTTTCTTATACTGTGGTGTAATAGACGTCCAGCATTCAGGGTCGTATAGCAGCTCTGAGGAATTCAGGAAGATGGGTGGAGTTTCCAGGTTGTTACCATGGATATCTACAGTATAGCTGTCAAGAGATTCGTTCAGTTCTTTCTAAAGCAGTTATGAGCTCTGTCTGGAAGAAAAAAATCATCATACAGGCGATTTGAGCATGGCTTGTTTTTCCAATATGCGCATTGTCCTTTGTCAGCATTCCTGGTTTAATTTGAATGGCGCGTTTACCATTGGTCAGCGGACACACAACATCCCGCCAGCTAAATGAATTTATTCCATAGTGCTTTGTAATTGTGCTTTGCCCCAGGTCCTCCATGTTGAGACACAATGGGTTAAGAGTCGTATTGGTTAATTCATCTCTTTGAATGTTATCAACAAGATTTACATAGAAAACAGCTGGATTTGAAGGTAAGGCGAGGAGAATGCGGGTTAATTGTTCCAACGGCTTGGCTGTTGCGCCATAGCGCGTCCCATAATCATTAACAGAAAGTTCTACTATGACAACATTAGGACAAGCAATACCACTACAGTGGATGTAGTTTCTCAGACAGAAGCTGAAGTAATCACTTCCGGTTCCTCCAAGTGCCAGTACACTCAGCTCCATTTCACTTCCTGTTTTGGGTTTGATCACGTGATTCCACCAGCTCACAAAACGTCTATGAAACACATCGTTCCTGTTCTTCATCCCGCCCCCAGCACTGTTCGAGCCCCCAATAACAACCGTCCGTACCACCTTCCCTCTAAGAGCTTTTTGAAGAACAGCTGCCATTCTTGGAGAGCATTCTCTGTGGATGCCGCTGTGTAGCAAGTCTGTCGTCACTCCAAGCTCGTTCAGTTCATGGTAGGGTGTTTTTAGGGGCATTGTTTCGAGACGGTTCTCAAAGATCCAGTCTTGAAATCGTGTGACACTACAGTTTATAGATAACTGTTAATCAGATTAGGATCACAAAAGAGGAGACATACAGACAAGAGCGCACCGATATTAAAAGCAAACACAGATGTATACAAACGCGGTTACACAGAGAATTAGACGTATACACAAACGCGAAGAGAACAAATTAAACATAGATACAAACACAGACTCATACACTATCCTGAGGGTATCCTGCTTCTCAGAAATACGCGGCATAACCCCTGCAGACACAGAGACGCACGCAAACTCGAATACAGACATGAACATGCACATAGATATAGACACGAGCATAGAAACATATACACAAACATACACATACGCATACGCATACGTACATCCATACACGTACACAGAAGCAAAACTGACATAATCACAACAAATACAAAATTGACCTCAGAAAAGGACACAACAGAAGCACGTAAAAGGTAGCGAAATGTTGGTACGTATAAATTATACAAACTGTGTGTGTTCGGGCTCTGCCAGCACTGTAATTCTAAAAGGCCGTTTCATTTCAATAATGCAACTGGAGAAACTCGTATATAATCGATTAATTGATTTTATCAAGAAAAATAATATAATTTGTGCAAAACAATTTGGATTCCGCTCCCACCATTCAACAGAGCATGCAATTTAAAGTATTGTGGATAAAATACAAGAAGGAATTGAAAATAGGCAAGTTCCCCTGTTGAATTTTCCTCAACTTTAGCAAAGCTTTCGACACTGTGAATCATGCAATGCTCATAAGAAAACTAAAACATTACGGAATTAGAGGAGTAGCTAAAGATTGGTTTATCTCTTAACTGAGCAATAGAGAACATTTTACTTCCACTGGGAACACTATTTCTGAGAAACTGCCCATCTCGTGCGGTCGGTTCCTCTGGGATCAGTACTCGGCTCTCGCTTATTCTTAATCTATATCAACGATTTTTGTAACTGTACTAATACCTTAGATCTACATATATCTATATCTATCTACATATATCTACTTATATCTATTTGCTGATGACTCAAATTTGTTATTTATCATAAAAGCCTCGCAGAACTTGAAATGATCATAAATCAAGAATTAGTACACGTTCAATGCTAGCTCTGCACCTTCGCTGCGCTCACTCGTGTGTTACTACATTCGACACTCGCAGATAAAAGCCGTATCTTCGCACAGCCATGTAAGATCCTCTACTTGTTCTTACATGATTATAAGGCAGCATCATTCAGTAGAGTCGTGTATCATGCAACTTGAGAACATAATGTTAGGCTGTTAAGTATTGCATACCTGCAGTTACAATATTGCGTGTGTTAGCTTATATTATAACTAGCAACTCGCTAAAAATAACGAATGTCTTGTGATGTTAGAAATGTTAATGTTTGAGACGAAACTGGTGGAGATGTACTTTAGTTTTCTAAACTTTTGAGGATAATGTTATCATACATGTGCATGACGTGAACGGATGGCATAGCACATGTTGTTGTATTTTCAAGTTACACCAGGACAATCACAATTGCTAGTTACCAGAAATGGAGACGATGTTTGATCCATGTACCATCGCAACTTTGCCATACGATTCAGTGTTAAGAAGAATTTGTGTTGAACATTAGGAATTTAACGCCAATTACTTACAAACTGAAATGTTTTTTAGCATTCTTAAAGAAAGCTTTGCAATTCGAGAACTTCCAACGAAGATTATCAACTGCGTGATGCTAGTAAGAACATATCACTTTATTGGTTAGCGTACAGGGTTAGTTTTTGTCTTGGTTTTGTATTCTCCTTCATGTTATATATTTGCTTAGTGAAGAACCTCTTGAGGTCAAATGTTACATTTAGAATTGTGCCATTGTATTAGACAGTGTGCTAAACATATTAGTACATACGTAATACGTATTAATATATGAGAAGTTGTGTTCTGTTGCAAGTGTTACAATAAAACCGTTGCATCCTTTGAAAGTATTCATCGTTCACCACACTTAGTTAACATTTCTTCCATTCGATAGAAACAATAGTCGTTCAGTAGAAGATATTCATTTCTAAGCCTTAGAGACCGTTGGAGGAGGGAGGGATTTTAGCGGATGAAAATTCTAGTTATTCAAAATGTCTTTCCATTTCCAATTGTGCAATCGTTGAAAATGCGTTACTTAAAATGTATAAAATATGAAACACTAGGTCAGTTCACACAAGCCTCCGTAAGTAGGGCTCAATTGAACTTGTGATGATATACTTGGAGTGTGTTGTCAATCATTGCAGCCCGTTGAGCTGAATTGCAAAAAACGCAGCTCACGAGGTCGAACTGAAAGCATTACAAGGCACCTCTGGCAGTCGTTGTGACCTCGGAGCACAGTTTTAACCTAGATAGATTCAAGAGGATAGTTTTCTAGCCCGTTTTAGTCTGGAACAGTGCTCATATTGTAGGTGTTAAGTCTGGGACAGGGTATTGAGATGTTTTGTCTGGCCTAATAGAGGGTATCAAATCAACCAATCAAACAGGAAATATTCCAGCCTGGAACAGGGTAAGGATTCTGAGAAGCCAGCGGGATATCCTAACCACAAATTCTGGAGAGTGTTCTCCCAACCACAACAGCGGTGGAGAGTCCTCATCCCCCAGGGCAACGGATACTTGCATTCTTTGGTTTGTTGTTTTTTGTTTAATTTTCGCAGCATACGTTCATATGGTCAGAGCCGAAGTGAAACATATTAGATAATTAGATATTAGAACATGCAAACACTGGGTTGCCATTTTCAGAGTTTGTCGGAGAACGAATTTAGTGTAAGTGCAACGTGGGTAACCTAACATTAAACACTGATTTTCTTTTGCAAGAGATCTTTCCTCGCTGCAAAAGAAAATTAGCCCTCGGTTAAGATATTATAAAACCATTACAATTTGTAAACCTTGATATTGCACTGTTCATATATGTATTATAATTAGAAGCTTTACAGTGCCACTACTATAACCGGGGTCACTTACACAACGAAAACCAATCATATTGCTGCATTAAAACAAAGGAATCCGACTTGCGAGCGATTCAGCCAATAGGCGGGAAGCAAAAAAATGATTTACTTAGCGGAAAAATTTGAAAATCGAGCGAACGTCATTTAATTTTACAGGTTCGTTAGATCCGAAAAACACAAGTCGACGATCAAATGTTGCCTTCTATTCAGCTAAGAACAAACAAGAATGGAGGAATTTTTGACAACGGTAGAAGATTACCGCAGTTGCTTCGTGAAAGAGTTCTGAACTTGCAGAGGCAAATAGTGCAAGATACCAGAATAAGCCTTCACTTCATGCAAAAGGTTTTACGAGATTATGAAATAAGTACCAACTCATCGATTCACCCACCAAAAGCAGCTTATCCAAGACGAAAATTGACACAAGACGTCGTTGACTATATCGAAACCGAGAAACTAATGAAACCAAGCATTCATACATCTGAACTGCAACACAGATTGGTTCTAGATGGAGTCGTTGCTGTAGTTGACACTCCAAGCAAAGCCGCAATATCGAAGTGTGTGAGAAACGACCTGCTTATGTCTTACAAAAAGTTACAAGTTACACCACTCGAAGCAACAACAGCAAACAATGTTCTGTGGAAATCGTTTATTTTGAAAACATATGCCTGTGAATCTTGTGATTTCACTCAATTCTCAAATCTATTTTGTCGACTATTGTCCTTGGGACACCATTCACAGTGCTCATGCTTACATGATTTATCTTTATGTTGCTGCTTGTAGTATGGAGCTAAAAGTAACATAACAGCAGAATTTTCCCTTGTTGACCGAACTAGGTACGTATGAATAACTGAAATACGAATCCTTAAATGGTTCCTTTGAAATTACTTCGAGCTGATCAAGGAGTTCCTTCTCTCTGTGAACCTCATTTTTCTTTGTATTTCATTTCATTGACATTGTATATTTATGTTCTTTTATATAATTGTATTATGTAAATTAAAGCATCTGGACAACAACCACATTTATAATTGTTTTTTTAGCAAAGTCTTTGCATTTCCCTGCATTTTATTAATACCTCATACCCCATATTCATTTAGCTTCCTTTATCTTTCTCTTTGTATCCCGTTTCGCTATCTAATCCTTGGAAAATTTTATTTCAGAAAACTGCGACCAGTGATAGTCAACATATAATTGAACGTATTCCAGGCCCCAGAGAACCATTGTTGTTGGCAGAGGTTGTTGTTGACGATGTTCCAACATTAAACCATGCAACCCAAACCCCAAGTTCTGATGTGAGTGAAAAGGCCTGCCAGACATTGACAGAGTACTGGTTCATTGCAACCATATTCAACATACAACAGCAGAAGGTAAAGCGACTTTCGATCAGAAATTATTGTCCAACTACACACCCTCCTGAAGGGTTACACTCGCAATGATTCAGTGAGTGATTTGTTAGAGGAACTGACCACATCTTGCAAGTGGAATAAAACATTTGCAACC
Organism: Epizoanthus ramosus; assembly: GCA_026413505.1. NCBI lineage: Eukaryota > Metazoa > Cnidaria > Anthozoa > Zoantharia > Epizoanthidae > Epizoanthus > Epizoanthus ramosus. The sequence goes on from JANVCJ010160580.1 coordinate 6,870, forward strand.
ACCACGACAAAGAGGACAGATGATACGTTTCTTCAAAAACTTGCCATGGAGTATCATGACTGCAAGAACAGAGAAGTGAACAAAAAAATCAACACACAGAGGGAACCACTGATTGGCAGCACAATGAAAGATAGCATTATTTCACATACAGTACGCATACATGTACATATTGAGGCTGCGATCGGCATTAATACTGTCCATTTAAAAGGAACAGTTAAATCAACGGAATTTTCGGACACTGGACGCTCTGTTTGTCACGATCACAAACAAAAGTTGAGCAACATTGAGACTCAAAGTGGAATATATAGTGTTGAATTTATACTGATATTGAAGCAAGCTTGAATACAAAGAACACAGTTATTAACAAGCTTGAAGTTGGCACTATTAATTGGCCACAGGAAAACTGTGTTAAAGTGAGCATGATCGTATTGTAATACACTTAACATTATACAGGCGCCAACACCAATATCTAATATAGGGATTTCTGTGGACCAATACAGACGAGCGATAGGATCACATGCTGTGTTTGTCAGATGTAAAGAAATGTCTGCATGTATAAAGAGCAAAGTTTGCTGTACACTGTGGTTAATGTTTTGGTTACACATAAGCGTTGTATTCACTTTCTTCAAATCTCCTGAGAAACTGGTAATTTATTTTAAATGGCCTTTATTTCACTATTCAGTAGTAATCAGCATTGTCAGTGGAGCCATATTGGCCAAGGAGGAAGTGGCGGCAGGCAGAAGTGGCAGCAGTTGCCAATACCGTTATTGTCATGCCTTTTCATTCAAGTTCTCAGTCCAGCTAAGGCTTTATCACTGGCATTTCAGGAAGAGGTCATCAACATCGTATCCTCAATTTCACAAATCGAAACAGCCAAAATGCAGCTTGATCACAGTGAAACGTTTTCTATCGAAAGTTGAGGAAGCAGATGGAGTGGTTTCTTACCAGAATGTCATCCTTCATTCCTACCAAGATGGAAAAGATTCTGCCCTAGGAGTGAAGAGATCAGTGCTGCCTCGGATAAAGCAGGCCATGGAAACCAGACTGGATGTTGCAGAGAACAAGCACGGCATCTTGCTGCCACAGTTCTAAACACTGAAGGCTGGGAAAGGTTAGATGGAGATGGAGAAGACAATCTCGGGTTTGCAGAAAATTCTTTATCACAACTATTAGAACACATTCAAGAACCTCTGATGAAAAGAAGTTTAGAGGGAAGTCTGCATGATCTACTCGAGCAGTGGCATAATCTTGTAGAATACACCAAACGCTACCTGGACACATCAAGAACACCTTACATGCGAGTGTGGTGGTACATATTCGACTTGAGACACAGAAATGAATGGACATGGTATTGCTCTTGGTTGAGGTTCTGTTCTCCATCCCAATATCGAATGCCAAAGTTGAGCCGTTGTTTTCACTGATTAATCATGTCAAAAACAGACTCTCACGCAGACTCGTCCGAACACACTTTTGTAATCTAGGATTATTCCTAGTTCTTACGAGGTAAGTGCAGGTTAAAGCTCTTGACTACCAGCCAGAATGGCGCAAGGCCCCAGGTTCAAGCCTGATCTTTTTCTTAGGAGAACTGGTTAATTTTGTATCAGCTAGTTTCATACTTACTAACTTAGAACTTTGACAGCTAAAAGTGTATAAATTGCATAGTTTTTTTTTGTTTCTGTGAGATTTTTGTGTAATATTGAGTTTTGCCAATATTCCACAAGTTTGGTTCAAAATATGAAGATATTTAAGGGTTATGACTTTTGCTCACATCCATCAAATATGTTTGCTTGTTGGCAATGAGTGAAAGGTACAACTAGTTTTGATAAAAGATTGTGTTATGGCGTAATAAAACAAACGTTTTCGTACAACTTGTACATCTTCAACTGGTTATTAGTAAACATTTGCCAAGTTAACCTGCCACACCCAAGTAAGTTAGAATGACAAATAACTACCATGCTAGATGATAAGGAAACTCTTAAGAACTGAGTGATAGTTCAGACAGTGAAACAGAGAAAGACATCGAAAAGAAAAGAAAGACTTCACGTCTTGATAACCTACTAGCATAAATGATGCACAGTGTTGATGACAGAATTGACGGTCTTAATGATGCTGCTGTCAGATTTCTTGATGATGATGACAACAGGTTTAATGACAATGACATCATTGAATCAGCCACAGAAATACCTCCAGTGCAACGTTCCACTCTTGTAACAGGCACAGCACCACCTGAGCATAGTATAGCATTGTATATTATCCAAGTCGGTATGTAGTGCAACAACCAACACAGACCTCATCTGCAGTACGTCTTATACTTACTTACTTACTTACTTACTTACTTACTTACTTACTTACTTACTTACTTATACTTTATTTATTTGTTACCACCAGTACTGACTTACAATATTTCCTTAAGATACAGAACATAGTCACATCTTAGGAAATATATATAAAAGTATTTTACTAGAGCTAAAAGTATCTGATGGCAAGACAGTTTAAAAAGAAACAACGAGGCTTATTATGTTTAAACTGCCTTTGTAGTTGTATTAATGGCATATCGTGTATGAGACCACCATTGATCCTACAGTACCATCCACATGCCATTGCCCAGTCAATAGCAGAACCCATCGTGTATTGTGTTAGAGGAGAACAAGTAAAATTTGAGTTTAGGCTGTTGCCTTCTGACATGAAATGACTAAGTAAATTTTCTGGTGAATTAAGCAATGCAGTCGCATACCCAAACCCATTTGCTAATGTAACTTTGGACAGTTTGAAAGAACGATACCACATTTGGGTACTGGTGTACAAGATAAGTGGAAACCTTGGCCTTATGATTTTAGAATAGAGGTTGCAAAGAAAGTTGCCGAGTACAAACACACCCTGAAATTCAAACATTTCGTTCAAAAGTATGCAAGTTTATTGCAAAACAGAAACCCAGACAGGAGTTTGAGGCAATTCTTGGACCAATTGTGCAACATGTGAAGTGTGACAGTCTTCATGTAGGTAGGTAGCGGGGGGGGGGGGCATTGGCACAAAATACTTTTCACCTAAGTTAAGGCCAAAGCAAAAGTGGCCACAAGTGTAAAGTCTGTGTTTCAACTGCAAGAAACCAATCCTTTACGCAGACATTTAAAATCTCTCCGGTTTACGCTGAAATGCAAAACGATGCATTATAATATCATACGCTGGTTCGAAGAGAAGAGAACACTAACACACCCACAGGACAACCACGGAGCACCACCAACACACCCACAGGAGGACCACGGAACACCACCATCACACCAACTGAACTCATACAACCTATCTACAAGACCACCACTGACCCTACACTACCATCCACACGCCATCGGCCCGTCGATAGCAGAACCCAACACAACAGCCACTATCATCAATACTGATCCCTGATCAATGACCTGGAAGATTTATCACATAACTACAACCCAGCGGTAGCCAGACCAACCATAGGTCAAAAGTGTCGAAAACGATCTACCAATCTGCCTACAGTGAATGAATATAGTAGTGGGAAAGATGAAGAGTGCAGCTCTTGTAAAATGTTGAAGCAAGAAAATATCGAGCTGAAAAGGCAGCTAAAAGGTCTCATTGAAAATAAAGGTGCATTGTAGAAATACCGCTTAATTTTTTGTCGGATTCAATTTTGCTGTATGAAATAGCATACAATTGTGCCTGGAGTCTCTTTTCTGTATATATGCCACAGTTTGGAGAGAAGGACACGGGAGCTTCAGGGGCTTCAAGCATATTTTGAAACTAGATCTCCAACAAACTTGTCTTCACTGGCAATTTGAAGTTGATGTTCGAGTGAAAACACCTCAAGTTGGAAACAAAATAGCGAACTATCTGAATAGGCATTGCAAGAGTAGCAATATGCTTCAAGCCAACGTTTTACCAATGCAGTTCAGAAACTTTATTCATAAACGTACCAAAGAATTATGTTTATAGACCCATTTATTTATAAGTAAAAAAATAAATATATTTATCATAATCCCAATAAAATACATTTTTTCTTTCTCTAGTTACTAGCTAATTAATACCACTGAGACACACGTATACATAATTTATATTTATTTTTCATCTATTTCAAATGTAAACCTATCAGCACATCTGACAACAGATTGTATCCATTTCAAATGTAAACATGTCAGCATATCTGGTAACAGGATTGCGACACTTCAGGAAGGAGCTTTTAAAGGACTGAAGAATCGTCAGTAACTGCAAATATCGTGACTGCTTTGAGCAGCTGGATACAAAAAGGATGTTGGAAGACGACAAACAACATCTGCAAAAATACCATGAATTGGTAATTGCAGAAGACAGCTGTCTAGAAATATTTTTAATCAAAAGCATAAAACGTGGATTTTAAATCAAGATTTTAATAATATATGATGATTTTATTAAAATATTTGCATTTTAACAATATTTTATTTAAATGTAACCTTTATTATGCCTTTTATTACTATTTGCATAGACGAGTATTATTTTTAATTATATGTAGAAGATAAATGGAAGATCAAAGCAAGCATGACAAAGAAGAGTTGAAAAAGAAGAATTAGATAGTCGAATCACTTCCGAGAGTGAGACAAACCTAGTTGCAATCCAAGTGGACGAAAGTGTTGCTGGAAATATATAGAAGTATAGTACAGAATTAAAAGGAACTTTCGATTGTCCTATGTGTGTTTTTCCATTACAGTAGTGCTCAAAGCGATGCGCGAAACAAGTGGTTCTTAGTGCTGATGTACATGGTTCTCAGAGTATGCTATTCTCAAATTATGTTCAAATTTCTGATTCAGATTGCAGAATTTTTTATTTCTGCATACATTTTATACAATAATTACGAAACTTTAATTGTGGGAGTGTACAAACTAAAACCCAACAGTATACACTCTTTTAGTTTACGAGGTACTTAAAATTGATCAATGGCCATTGGAACCAAAACTTCTGTTACAATGAAAAGCAAAAAGAAAACACATAACAAAGTTGTGATATTATTGCTGCAGGACTAGCAACAACTACGATTCCAAACATAAATTAAACCTCATGTCTGCACAATAACAGCTGGTGTACCAAGCTTCTTTAAGATAGATGAGAACCTAACTGTACATATTAACCTCTATAGAGATCTGGCTGCTAACAGGGTCTCGACGCTGTACTTTGTAATATTGAAGGACCTACAGAATCTTAAATCATTGCAAGTATCTTCACTGCATTGATTTGGTACATTTAATAGGTTTTAGAAAGAGAACAAAACAAGTAATAATATGGCAGGTTTCTTGTACCACAATATGTTCAAAGATCAGGACTTAAAAAGATATGAAGCAAATACAGAAACCTTTAAAAGAAATAAGGAAAAGATTGTTGATCCAGCTCAAAGTTTATTGAGGACAGACTCTGTGGAATATACTAAAATTCTGTTTTATCTGCAGCCCACAGCTGCTTCTTTAAGGGAATGATGACATTCAGACACTGGTTGGGCCAAGTACTTTCACATCATTCTAGACAAACGTTATTTCAAGGTACAGAAATGTCTAACAGAGCAGGTGGCAATCAAAATACCTGTCTAGAAAGTAAGGGTACATTGCAGCAAAATGAAAAAGACATTACCTTAGAATGAGAAAAGAAGCTGTCAGCCTGCCAAACCAATGTAATGATTGTAATTCTTTTATATTACTATGTATATTTAGATAGCTATGTATATTTTGTGAGGGCCGTGTTAAACAGCATTTTAAAAATGATGAAGGTTACCTCAATTAAGATTACATGTATTATTATTATTATTATTACTATTATTATTATTATTATTATTATTTATTACCCACAATCTTCACCTATTATGTTTACATATTTATTTATCTTATTCTCAATATATTGAATACGTTATCTTATAATCTCAATAAAACACAGTTTTCTTTCACTACTTAGCTACTTAATGCCACTGAGACTTACATATATACGTTATATATATATATTGTTCTCATCAATTTAAAATGTAAACGTATCAGGTCTGGTCGTTATATATTGACCTTTATAGGGAACTGGCTGGTAACAGGATCTCAACACTTCACGATGGAATGTTCAAAGCACCGGAGAATCTTCAGTAACTTTGTCACTGCTTTGAGTAGTTGGATAAAAAAGAATACTCAGGTCATCGGCCACTCTAAAACTGACAGTTCCAAAAGAGAATGGCACATTTCAACATACATGTGCTAAAATCTTCAACGGTCCCCTAAGGGCATAGGAAATATCTTGTGCAGATAGGGGCAGTTTCCTTAGGAAAAGATGAGTAGCACAATGCTGCACAATGCGCATGCACCGATAGTGCTATTGGCAAGGGTTGAACGACTGGACCCTTCAGCTGTCATGGGGAAAGGTAAGCTGTTGCAGGAGCAGTTCCTAGAGAACTTACGAGACCTAACCCTTCAAAGGGAGGTGAAGAGATGGGCACGGGACCACCCCAATAAGTCATTTAATGGTGTAAGGGAGGAGATTCAGCACTGGATAGATGAGGATGTGATGCTTATTCGGAAGGCCAGAACTAGGAAAGCCTTTGCCAGTGCTGAGGAGGGGCTGGCCTGTGATGAGTTCAATGGTGGCTTTGGCAGCCAAAGGTCATTTCTGAGCTTGTCACTAGTCAGAAGAGCCTTGCAGTAGGACTCCAAAAGCAGCAGGAGACTTTGGCGAAGGCACATCGAGGGGCAAGGAAGAGTTCTCGAGAAGCAGCAGGAAATACTTATGGGCCTGGTCTCAAAACTGGAAAGGAAAGACAAGCCTCGGAGCTGGTGTTATGAATGCGACGGCCCAAATCATTACCGGGTCAGGTGTCCAAAGAGGAAACACTGTAAAGAGGAGAAGTGCCAGGAAGCGTCAAACGACGGAGCTCTGAGGAAGTGAGCCCAGCCACGGAGCTTGAAGAAGAGTGGCTTGACTTCCCAGGTGAGTGACCCATTGCTGGAGACTTTGGTTGGGCAGACCCCAACAGTTACTGCAAAAATTCAATGGTGTCACTGTGCCTTGTATTGTGGATGCTGGTTTGATGGTGTCCTTTGTCAGCACGGCATTCTATAGAGAGAAACTCCAACCTGCCTGTGGGGAGATGTGAGAAACTACTATGCTCACTGTCCGAGGGGCAAATGGACTGGAGATACCCTATATAGGACACCTCAAGCTTGATGTCACTTTAAGGGGAGTAACCGTGCCAGAGCGGGGGGTCTTGATCCTGAAGGAGGCTCCAACTGCTGTCGGGAAAAGAAGGCCCATTCCCGGGCTACTCGGAACCAATATTCTAGATCATCTTCCCATCTTTGCAGAACTGTTAAGAAAAAGAGAAAGCACGAGGAGTGTCGACAATAAGGGAGGCTGTGGATTTGTCTGCGTTGCGGGGTACCGTCTTATTCTGTAGCTGATATAGCAGTGACGGGACCCGCACATGGTGCAAATGCTCTTGTTGAACCATTGAATGTACCAGTTCAGGGACACCTACAGGTAGCGAACACCTTTATGCAGGCAACCAAGACATGTTTTTCAATCCAAGTGATAAATCCAACATCACAGGGCATTGGACTAATGTCAAAAGCACACCTTGGTACCATCCACGAAGCAGAACAAGTATCCAGTGGTTAGAAGCTGGATTTCCAGGTAGAGTGCAACGAAGTCATAGTATCTTGTCCACTGAGTGCGGAACACCAAGCCCCCTCTACACAGAGAGTTAGTGATGTCACAGAACCCCAAAGGAGGAAAGAGCTTCCAAACAGGATCACCCTAGAGCACTTCCAGGGAACGCTGGCACAAAAGGATGAAGCCCTGCATATATTGGCAGAATATGTAGATGTCTTCACTAAAGAAGGAGAGGACCTTGGATGCACATCAACAGTTCGTCATCACATTCACACCATGGACGACCAACCAGTTGCCCAGCGACATAGGAGGATCCTGCCAAACATGTTGGCAGAGGTCAAGCGGCACCTACAGGAATTACTGGACAAGGGGGTAATAGTGACAAGTCAAAGTGACTACGCAGCACCTACTGTACTCGTACAGAAGAATAGTGGTGCACTGTGCTGTTAACTGTTATTTTAAGAGTTTCGTACAAGTAGTGTTATCCCAGACATTTGGAACTAGTGTTTGCAATACAGTAGTCATAGAATTTGTCTGGTTTGTTTTTGTTCTCATGCCATGAGGACATGGCACACTTCGGCAGCAGGGAATGTGACCAGGACACTATTATCTTGTTGGTTAATTCCGTTATTTATTCAGACTTGCTTCTAGTATGTTCGTACCACAATATGTTCAAGGATCGGGACTTAACCAGGTACGAAGGAAATACAGAAACCTTTGAAAGAAATAAAGAAAAGATTGTTGATCCAGCTCAAAGTTTATTGACGACAGATTTTGTGGAATATACTAAGATTCTGTTTTGTCTGCAGCCCACAGCTGCTTCTTTATGGGAATGATGACATTCAGACACTGGTTGGTCAAGCACTTTCACATCATTCTAGACAAACGTTATTTCAAGGTTCAGGAATGCCTAACAGAGCAGGTGGCAATCAAAATACCTGTCTAGGAAGTAAGGGTGCATTGCAGCTAAATGAAAAAGACATTTCCTCAGAATGAGAAAACAAGCTGTCAGCCTGCCAAACCATAGCAATGATTGTAGTTTTTTTTATATTACTGTGGATACTTAGATAGCTTTGCATATTTTATATTAGAGGACCCTGTTAAAAAGCATTATTTGTAAATGATGTAGGCCACGTCAATTAAGATTACATGTATTATTATTATTATTACTATTATTATTATTATTATTAGCTTTCTCTTTAGTTCATCAATAACCCACAATCTCTACCTATAAACATACCCAATAATTATGTTTAGACTTATTTATCTTATTCTCAGTATTCTTAGTATATTTATAGTATTTTTAAAAGCGTGAAATTTTATTTAAGTTATTAAATAATAGAAATTTTCTCCATACAAAGTTTAAAATATGAGATCAAGGTAAAATGTTTTGTATGAAAAAGTTTAAAAAACACAAACGTTTTCGTACATTGTACATCTTCATTCACCTGAAGTTTTAACCCAACTTACAGTATTACTGTAGCAATTCAACAAAGTGATAGTGACATAGTCTTTCTTATAACGGGCCATAAATTCATGGATCGAAACATACACTGGTCCAATGCCCAGGGCTAGCATATTTTCGAGTCAGGCAAGGTAGTAGAGAAAACATTTAAGGCTTTAGCATTAGCAGTTCGTAAGAGTCTGATCTAAAGGCTTGCGGCATGCACAAATGCACGAATTTCTTTCGTTGACTGTGTCACAAGTTAAAAGTACACTTTGATTACCATTGATAATGTTGAGTCTCCTTGATTATCTTGTAAAACAAAATGACAAAGGACAAGAAATCCGGTCACAGGGGGAAAGAAATTGTGATAACGTGACAGTTGCTTGCCATGATCAAATTCAAAAACAAAATATAACATATATTTCAATCTCATTGGAATGACAGTTGGCTGTGAATAAAGTTTAATCCTGCAGAACATGTTATGTTTTGTGAAACGTGCCGAAAGTATCCAGAATTGGCAGACAAGTCCAATCAGCTGTATAAAGACACGTCAAACTTCCGTGTGGACCCTTAAAGAGTCACAGCCGTTCCAGAGAATACAATGCCTGCCAAGAATATATGACACGAGCGTGAGAAAATAACATGGAAAGTCGACTTACAAGATACACAATTAGGGAAGGCCTGTTTGAACATTCGATGAAGAAGCGAAAAAGCGATTGATCTACCTCTTCAACACAGCATACACTTAAATTATAATACTTGTATATTCTATTGAGAACACACTCGTGCAGCAGATGTCAGCTATGGAAGGCTAATAATTTATTGTTAAAAATAGTGTTTATTTCCATCTGTAAGTATCAGAGAACTTTGCATTTGATGATCGAGTAATTTTTAAACTTGAACGGACACGATTCCTAATTGAACAATTTGGTGTTACAAACAAGACATTATGTGACATGTGACGCCAAATCCCTCATGCTGGTGCACAATAACAATTGAGTTGTAATTACTTTATTTTGTTCTGTACGCAAACTTGGCCGGCAGAGATTGGGTGAAAACTATCAATTGGGCTAGCTGACCTAAGAACTGGGCTAGTAAATTGTAGTCCTGGCTAGCTTGGGGAAGTTTTCGAGCACTAATATGTGGTAACAGGGTCTCAACACTTCAGGAAGATGGTTTTAAAGGACTGGAGAATCTTCAGTAACTGGATATTATTGTTTATCACAATAAATGATCATTTTCTTTCATTCCAGATATCTGAGAAGCATTTCTTACAGAAAATTTACTCAGCTCGTTCATGGTTTCCTCAGAAAGTATAAAGGATGTCATTGCCTGCTTGTGCGTACAATAAAATTAGAAAACCATTCAGAAATGAATCAGAAACATTCAAAAGATATGAAGATGAACCCAAAGATCAGCTGAATGGGCACGAGGAAGATGATGAAAATATTTTAAAATACTATATTGTATTGCGCAAATTAACATATTTACTATGATCAACTGTGCATAACATAGATAAATAAATAATTATATATAACCTCTAGTTGCTGCCATCAGGCAGCATACTATTCACGATGAGGTCCTGAGATAAGGCTTTGTAGCAAGTAAGCAGCAGAGTACCTCACAGCAAAAACCAAATGACTGCCTCCAAAAAATTATAATAAAATAACTTCTGTAATGCAGTAATCAACCTCCCAACGCACGCATAAACTCCACGAAAGTGCACAGAAAAGGACGAGAGCTTCTGCACTGCGTGGTAAATGACCAGACCAACTGGGGCGCCCTGCCTCTGAACGAAAGAAGAATGTTTATTTGGCCCCAAAAACCTTCGAAAAAGAAAAAGCATGTCAATTGGTTTGACTGAACAATCAATTGGTCTTGATTGGTCAATTGGTCTGGAAGACCGAACAAAGCCTTATCTCACACGTATGTCGGCAGCACTACCTTGCTCCTAGCAACAGCTACATGTAGTTTTAACATAAATTGAGAGCCAGATGTGTGAAAAATAGGAAAGAGTAAGCTAGAGTGAATAAAGACGAGAAATAACCAATGAGTGTCCGGACTCATCTTGGAGGCAGATAGTTCGCAATACGTGGCACCTCCGACGGGATTTGACTATTTGATAAGACATGGCTCTGGAAGCAAATACAGACCTGGAAATCAAATTAGTACAACTTAAAATAACTGCAAACAAAATGGACGACGTCCTACAGACCGCTAACAGTGAAGCAATATTGAATGACACCTTACTGCTCGGCAAGTTCTGATCAGTGAGGCAGACTTGTACAGAAGAGTAGTGGAGGCACAAAAAATCGGCACGAAAGAGGCCGTAGACAACATCACAGCATGGAACACTAAGATTGAGGAAAACATAACAAAAGCAGATGTTGAAGTAATAAAACTCAAGAACTACATAATCACCTAGCAAAAAGAAAAGGAAGAAGCTGCGAGAGATCAACAGATGCAGTTTGAATTCAAGCTCCAGCAGATGAAAATCAAGGCTTAACAAGATGTTGCACAACAGCAGCAGCAGACCAGCAGTACAGAGCCGAAAATTGAGCGGATTGCAGTCACACTGCCGAAAATAACAATTGCTAGATTTGATGGTTCCCTGCTTGACTGGCTATGTTTCTGGGGTCAGTTTACCAAGATGATCGACAAACAACCAATGGCACCGATTCAGGTCCATGAGAAGAATAGGCAGCTGTCAGATGGGTATGACTACGAGGTAGGACAATCTATTATGGCTTTTATGCACAAATTATATTTGTTTGATTAATAGTGTATCAAGTGCAGCCGACATGGTCATCATGTAAAAATCAGAAAATATAGTTATTCCCATTACTCTATGCACATGCATAGATTCCATTGAAGCCTCAGTGCTCCCCTGACAGTCCCTTTTTGTCCTAGCTTTTTGTCCGTTGTTAAATGGACTTGTGAACCAATCAGATTGAGGCTACTAAACAAATGTTGGTATGTCATACTAGCTTTCCAATGATAGTCCAATCACCTACCAACAAAATACCAATAAGATACCATCATTGGAATCTATTATTTTTGCCTGTGGCACAATCTCAGATAGCAATATCTATTCGAGCCATCAGTGATATACAATTCAGTCAGCAGTTGTTTCAGATCACATGTCACCATTCAGCCAATCACCATCGCTGTATCACGCTTCAAACAACCACAACGCATTTCAATTATTTTGATGCAAAGTCACAAACTGCTCTTCCAAAGAAAATTTACCGTATTTGTTTGAATAAGCACCGCCCTCGAATAAGCGCCACATTTGAACCCAAAAGTTAATAAGCACCGCCCTCGAATAAGGGCCGCGGTCCCAGTGCAGCGCTTATTCGAAGAATCCCATCATCTATAGTCACAGCGGGTAAAACACCGCAATGTCTCAAATTATGCTCTTACAACTGGACTATCACTAAAACACCACTGTAATGCGATTCTAAGACAGCTTAGATGGAGCTTGTAGACTCAGATCAAGAGGGGGACAGTGACATCGAAGTTGAGTGAAGACTTGAAAACAGGTGGAAAAGGATGGAAAAGGACAATGACTACTGCCAATAGTTCTGTTTGTTCTGTTAATAGGCAAAGACAAATGATGAAACCTAAAAGTTATGTTAGCCACAAATTACAATGTACATAGCCAGAAAATAAATGCTTTGTCTCTTTTTTTTAAATAAGCACCGCCCTCGAATAAGCGCCGCATGTTAGATGCAAAAAGTTTAATTACTGTAGCGCCGCGGTGCTTATTCGAACAAATACGGTAGTTATTTTAAAATCCACTGAAAACTTCTGTGCTAATCAAGAAGAAATGCATTAATGAAGGGAACAAGAAGCGGAAGCACAAAGTGGCACTCAAACTGAGGACTTGCCTTGTTGGATTCTGCAAAAACGTACTAGTACAGGCACTGATGCAGAAAGAACACTTGATCACGAGGACTTGCAACGAGAACAGCGAGATTAACGGAATTTATATGCTTTCAATTAAATTATGAAGCTGGATTGAAGATTGTCACAGCTAATTACATACAAGCTTGCTGATTTGTGATCTAGTACACTGCCATTCTTTAGATACTGTACTTACTCAAATATTAACGGACATCCAAGTTCTACGACTCGCACATGTGTCATGTACATGTAATTGAAGGAACTGAATATCTTGTCCTCGTACTGGGACAAATTGATTTTATGTTAATCGAAACATTTAAATGTTTGCCATTGGACTATCAAAGTATAATGCTTATACAGACACTGATCAAGTTTATACTTGCATATAAACGTGGAGACTTGAGTTCAGGTTAGTAATTTTAATTACTAAAAATAAATTAAAAATTTAAAAAACAAATATAATAATAAATATAAGTATTATGATGATTTATTTTCTATTCAATGAATCATAAATGCTTCACATGTACAATATATTTACTTAATATACTAGCAATCACTAACTGTGAGGCAAATGCTGCCGCCACATGTTGATGCTAGAAAATATACTTACCCTAAAGTGAACTATTTTCATAATTAAATTTATCTACAGAAATAACTTGTACTCATGCCAGCTGAATGGCCTTGTGGCAACAAATAACTAGATGACGTGTGCAAACACGATCCGGGAACACTATATGCCATGCACGATTACGCTGACCTGGCCATACTGCGGATGCATGATACCGATATCCTAACTTCTCGAATAATGTTATGATTAGGAGTTGCTGCCTAACGGCAGCAATTAGGAGTAGTATAAATGTATTCCCTTTGTCATACAAAAGGTATCCTGCTGATATCCAGTCAATGACTTGTGTTTTATTTAAGCAATCATAATCGTGCCTATAAACTGTGATTAATAAACAAGCCGGACGTTGTAGAGCACGAGAAACGATTAAAGTACTAGAAATAAAAAAGATCATCGAAATAATGACCGATAATAATCTCAATCTGTAATTAAAAATAATCCGTAATGGTTAAATTTAGTGGCTAATAACCCGTGTTCCTTCTCCATATAAAACCTCGAAAAGCCATATTCACCATATAAATCCCCAAACCCTCATGAAACACACTACCACGTTTTGCCATTTGCAATTTTTTCTTGACAAGTCTCCTTGTTCAAAAATTTGCTAGCATGTCAGTTTTTAAACAAGGAGACTTGACAAGGAAAAAAAACTTGCCACACTTTTCTCTGTCAAGAAAACTTTCACGTATATAATAAAAACAGTTGAAACTAGATGTCATCCTTCAAACCGCCCTTTCGCTATTTCAGCTACAAGATAATGGTTAGGGTTAGGATTAGGATTATGGCTGGGGGTAGGGATAGGGACCTTAACACTAACCCTACCACTAACCATAATCCTAATCCTAATCCTAACCCTAACCTTAATCTTGTAGCCTAAAGGGCGGTTTGAAGGATGGAATCTAGTCTCAACCTATTTTGCTTTCGCGTTACTTCCGCCTCGGACACAACATTTGTATAGAATTTACATTGGTCTTGTATTACAATTGAACCAGAATTGAAGACAATTTTCTGTTGTTCAACTTGTTGAAATAAAACACAAATCAATAACTGATCATCAGTAGGATATTTCTTAAATACGTGCAATTATGTGATTAGTTTTAACTCCATTAATCATTATATTAAATATTACTTACCTATTATCACTTAAAATACCGGAAATTTTAAGGTTCTGTGGCAATTTCTTCAAGCTCAACGGCCGATAGGACGATACCCTGGGTGCCAGAGGTACGGCTCGTATAGTGCCTAGAATCAAATCTGTTAAGATTTCAAATTCCACATTTCACACTTTTGGTATCGAAATGCAAACAACGAAAAACGACACTGAGTCGGACAAGCAAGCTGCGACACAGTAGTTTAGATTATTGTCGAATGCAAATGAGTCCGGTTTCCAGGAATTCCTGTATCACGATAGAGGAAATCACATGCATCGGAGATCGCAGGTCACAAGTTTAAAATAGCAACAAGTACCAATTAACACATTTCCTGCGAGCAGAGGCGTCTCACATCACATGATATGACAGACCTCGTATACAACTCATGAAAACTATAAAAAGAATCTGTGCTATCACGTGGTGAAGTGAGAAGATCCAATCTCAGAAATAGAACTTTAGACTTTAGTTTGACGCAGACTCGTGGAATAACATTTCTTAAATTTATTATAATATTTTTATTGAAGAGAAAAAGAGGATCAACCTATACTCTATACTCCCTATAGTCCATACCGTGTATATATCTGCAGTTTATTTTATTTATTTTCTAATGGTAATGCAGCTACCCCTCCCAAGGAGAATTTTCAGCTGGGTGGTGGTCAAAAAATGAAACAAACAAACAAGGAAAAGGGGAAAAAAAACTAAGACAGGTTAACAGGAACATAGTTCAAAGTAGAGATTCGTTTTACGAAATGTCGAGAAAATAAATATAACCGTTCTCACCCTTTTCCGGATCTCAGTCTCTCATTCGGGTGGCAAAAGCAAATGCCGGGAAGATTTTGAAATGGGACCGTTTATATTTCTTTTCCCAACTCTCCTAAAAGTAAAACCTAACCCGCATACACGGGTATTTACTAAATACAGCTGTACAGATTATTCAATATAATACGAGACTCGCGTGTTGAGGGAGGGGTGGGTGGGGGAGGGAGGGGGAACTGCTGCAGACAAGAGCACGACGACTGCTGATGAAATGCTAGTTAATTCGTCTTGTTTTGTCTTTCCATTACGTATTTTCTATTCGTAATTGTTCCTTGTGTTCAGGAGTGCGAATAATAGGAACTACAGACCCTAGTTTTCAAGCCAAACTAATAACGGGACAATTTATATTTTCAGGTAGTTTTTGAGATCGAGATCAAGTAATATTTTAAAAATCCCTAAACCTGTTCGCTTCTTACCATCTTTCACTTGTTCTTTCCATTTCTGGTATTTTCAAGTGCTGAGATTAAGTTTTTGATCGACATTCTCCACGTCAGAAGGATTTACTGCAAAAAAGAAAGATTTTCAATGAAAAGACCGGAAAATGACAGTACTCGTACATTCACTGTAGTCTCCTCCGCAGTAAACTCAGAGTACCACAGAAAGCGAGCGACCGAAGGCCCCGAGCAAGTCGCCGAGCGAACTGAAGTGAGGCGCGATCCCCGTGAGTACTTCCTTCACCATCAATTGCCCTCATTTACAATAATTTGCCCTCATCTGCCCTTGAATATCAAATTTGAGTTGCCTGCGGAGAAGAGCCGGTTGAGAAGCATTCTCGTTCCCAGAGCTTTCGTTGGGCGCGCGGTCATTTTTTGTGGGCCCGCATTGTGAAGGGCAGCGGTTAGTCGTTGCGCCCGCCGAAGGCTCTGGGATCCCAGGGAAAATGCGGCTCTCTGATTGGCTGAATGG
>JANVCJ010160581.1:0-14709 GCA_026413505.1 Epizoanthus ramosus
GCCAAATCTCAGCGTTCCTCGTTGCCTCTTTGTAGGTGAACATTATTTCTTTATTTAATTTTTCACTAACCAAGTATCAAGTATTGATAACAGTTTATGTAGGCCAAGCTACCCGTCTCGTGTAGTCCGTTCTGTCTATTTCGTGTATCTTGTACCGCCAACCTGTTCAATTACCTTTCCGTTTTAAAATCCGTAATGGATATTTTTAACGGTACGAAATACTGAACCTTATACTGAACTCGGCGTAGGTAGATTAAGTTCCTATAACTGATATAATTTTTTATCTGCGTTTTTTATCGTTTTCTTTGTTAGACGAAGTTCAATGTTTGTTGGCATTGCTTCGCTGCTGCCTGCCTTTGAGCAAAACCCGCTTGGAATATGCCGTCGGTGTAAGTTGAAATTGCACGTGACTGAGCAAATTTTAAATACCTACAGGTATTGAGGTAAGCGAAGTTAAATTTGCTGCGAGCGATGCTGAAACTATTTAACGGATAAAACATTGAAATTAAAAGCTTTTTGAAAAATATATCTTCTGAACACCAGCCAACATGCACATGGATAAAAACATTGTAAAAACGGACGTTACGTTTTTGTGACAGCACTTTCTTTATAGAAAATTATCATAGCATGATACTTTTCAATTATTTCATTAAATATCACATTCAGTACAACAAAGTTATAAAATGTCGGCCTTCTGCGGTCTTCTGCCTTCACTGAAAGACTAGCAATTAAAGTTGGTTGCGGCATAAGACAAGCTAATATCTTTTTGTTGGTTAACTTCCGTTGTTTCTTTATATTTTATTCTGTCGCGGGTTGCATTGAAGTGCCGCGCTGTAATCATTTACGGTGTCAATAGTTATTTACGTCACTGAGGCAGGGACTCTTTTGTCCACGGTTTGCCGTAATCTTTCAAATTGCAGTATTAAATTTGGAACGGCAATTTATTATTTCTCTCTAGAGCAAAAACTCAATTTCCAACACGTGCTTCAATTGGGAAAGACTAAAACAAGTTTTGGCGAAGGGAGTGGATTGTAGTTGCTTGTAGTTTTGGATATGCTGGAGCACAAAAAATATTTTAAAAATACTACATTTCTTCGAATAAACACCCAAAACATTACCTTTAACTTTAACTTTAGGAACCCGGATCAGGCAGATTGACTGATGCCGGATTGCATTCACAAGCAGCTTTGAATGGAAGTAATTCGTATATAAAGGCACGGAAAGTACATATCTCGACAAAACCCCCATTAGCTGTGAGCAGCTGATCCGGAACTTCTTATTTCCTTTTAGAATTTACTTAGTTCTGGTATTAAGATAATTGTGTTTGTTAAAACTAGCGCTTTGCTACAATTGTTTTTCACTTCGTCTTCATTTCAGTTTCAGTTCCTCCCCTTTGTTACCTTGATTTCTTAGTATGTTCAACAACACAGCCTGAGATCGATCAACCAGTGTATTTTGGTATTCAAGCACTCAACAAGAACCTTCAATCAATCAAATGGCAGCCGCGTGGTTCGTAATTACTCTTTAGCATATCGAGAATAAAGTACAACTAGTTTGTTAACCCATCAGTGTTTACCACCCATACTGAGGATCATTTCTTATCTTCGGTCTGCAATGCAATTTTAAAATTGAACAAAAATGCGCCAGAACAACTCGCACTCGAAGTGTTGCATCCGTGTTGTATTCATCGCCGACGACTTGATCCCCTATCACGTGCAAAATCGTGTTCGCCCAATGGAACACCACCAACGGATGGAACAAACTCCTATTTTTCTATTCATCGTACCGGATTCGCGCAAGTATAAACCCACTTCTAATTCTATTACACTGCTAAATTACTTCCGTCCAGACAGATAAATCCAGTAATATTTTTGTTGATTGACAAACCTTGGAACAAAACAAATAACATCTACTTCGATCTTCAAAAGAGCCGCCTGTAATTGGTCCGCATTGAACTAAATTAGTCTTTAGCAAGGAAACTTTCGCAAAGAAACTTAGCACAAAGAGATTTCATTTTCACACCACGATCTGCATCGTCATAACAAGGAGCAGAAAGATTTAATTTGTTTGACTTGAGTTACTTCTCCGGTGAAGTGTCAGACAGTAACCCTTAACAAGCGCGCTAATTGCATAAAGACATCCGAAGTTTTCCAAAATAATAGTCTATTATGAAAGGCCTATTAACTGGCGGTGTATGCCATGGACACACAGTATTCATTGAAAAGCCGCATAGTTTAAGTCAATTAACTGCAAGTTGATATGACAACGAGAAAGATTAAAAATTTTGAAGTATCTTTTTCTTGCGCTCCTCGAAATAAGTTTACTGTGCTCTAAGGCTCTAGATTGAGGACCTTCTCACTCTTAACACCCCTCGCATTTGCCAGTCAGCAAATATTATTGTTTATGAATGACACTCTGTATACTTAAATACTGTAAACACAACGATCAAGTTAGGCTTGAAGTTTTAGGTACTTAGTGGGTGTCAATAAATTCGGCTCTCGAGTCTATGAATGTGACGCAATGTCGATATGGGTGAACACGCAAAAAGGAAATGACGACCTTCGAGGATCGCACGCGGAAACTCGAGGTTGAAAGTGGAACTGATAAATTTGAATGGAATCCAACTAAATACCGTGTCTATGACGGCGGGTGCTGCTTCACTGACCAGCAAATTCATATTTATTGCGGTAAACAATGGCCGTTTTCCTATAAATAGGCATACGTAGAGCGAGTGGGTCATTTTGTATTTGCACTCGTGGCCAATAAGGAACGAATATCGGTGTTAAGTAAACAATTCCACGCTTTTTTGTTAATCCCAATGAAAGCCAATAATAATTCCATAAGCTGAGAGTAACATATAGTTTCTGTTTGCTTGGGTGATCAAATCCAAAGCCGAGATCAAGAATTTAATAGCGCGACCACAGGTTGACGGTGTTAGTAGCGCCGGGAATTCACAAAATGGCAAGCACTCGACATGTTGTCATGTCCGGATTATTCCTCCTCATAATCCTGTCTCTTCCTCTGGAAACTACTTCACACTGGTGGTGAGCTGGAATGTTCTTCAAATTCATCAAGATTACCGTGTTTTCTTGTTATCACAGCCGTAATTTCGCGGTAATTCCAAATACTTTTGCTTATGTTTAAGGTTCATGTCCCAGGTGTTCGCGTTGGGCGCCAAAGTCATGTGTAACACCATCGCGGGTCTTGTAAGTGTTCAGCGCCAATTGTGTCGACAGAACCCTGATGTCATGATCAGCATTGGCAAAGGAGCCAAGCTTGGAGTGGAGGAGTGTCAGTACCAGTTCAAAGATCAGCGCTGGAACTGCTCCACAATCAAGAGAGATGCGTCTGTTTTCGGCAAAGTAATGCGAAAAGGTATTTACCAGCGATTGTTTTTCCGATTGTTGCGCTATATTATTACTATTAGTGCTAATGGTTAGATGGCGAGTCTCTTGTGTCGTGAGTTGCAAGTGTTCGTGCTTGTGTTACAGTGTTTAGATTTCTTATTATTGGCCATTATTCTTTCTCATCTGATAGCACTATTAATTGCACCACTTGTCTCTCAAAGTAAGCTTAGCGGTGTGGCTTACATACTAGACATCTCGAATTAACTATCACACATTTGAATTATCTCTGCCTGTACCCACAACTTTGCTCTTTGATTGGGATTAACGTGAAAAATTGCCAGGAAGGACTTCTGTCACTTTAATTGATTATGTTGTTGTGTTTTCCTATTCGTTAGATATTGTAATACATGGCATGAGTCATTACAACTTCGTCCGCACATGACAAAAGGCAATTTCAATTACATAAACTAAAAGTTACTCAATTCCATTCAAAACGTTGTTCACTAAGTTTGTTGCGAGCCTTTGTGAAATTGTATTTATTTCTTAAATCATTTATCTCTCTCTTATTTTATTTGTTTCCCAGCAAGTCGAGAAACAGCCTTCGTTTATGCAATATCTGCTGCCGGAGTTGTGCACGAAGTGACAAAGTCCTGCAGCCTTGGTGAGCTGAAGGACTGTTCATGTGACGACAGGCGTGGACGGAGTAGGCAAGGCTTTGAATGGGGAGGCTGTAGCGACAACATCGCCTATGGGCTCGGCTTTTCCAAAACGTTTGTGGACGCGAGAGAAGAAGAACGCGACGCGAGAGCTCTGATGAATCTTCATAACAACCAAGTGGGAAGAAGGGTGAGTAAAATACTCCGTTTGTGAATCGTGTAAATCCAGACCGTGATCGACACCGTCAAAAATATGCATTGTTCTGAAATATGAAGGCATTTGCTTTGTCTCTGGGGCTTTAGTAACTTGACAATAGTCGGTGACCATGAGAACCAAAACACATAACTCATATGTTGTTGCTAGAATTGAACAGCAACATATCGTTTTGGTAAGAAATTCTTCATAGCTTGTACATGTGTGGCGTTATCTACAACAGCATCA
Source organism: Epizoanthus ramosus (assembly GCA_026413505.1). Lineage (NCBI taxonomy): Eukaryota > Metazoa > Cnidaria > Anthozoa > Zoantharia > Epizoanthidae > Epizoanthus > Epizoanthus ramosus. Next base: position 4,446 of record JANVCJ010160581.1, read on the forward strand.
GGTTGGATGTCACTAAGCAAGCGTTTTTGGAGTTGTAATAGTGTTAGTATCATCTCTATCATCTATTGAACTCTTAAGTCGTTAAGACGATAATGATTTGTTTTGTCCTCAAACGGCTTAGTTTTGCTTTTGATCACAAGCAACATTCACTGCTCAAGTGATATATATCGTGTTTGGACCTGTTTTTCGTTAGTGTGTAATATTGCACGGCAATCTGTAGCAATACTCTGGTCATACTTTCATCCATTCAACGCTTAGGGTATTGTGTATTATTGCATATGCAGCAACTCTTTCGCATTTTCAGACAGTGCGTGTTCACTGTACTGGCAATTGAGTGTATAATCAGTCAGTGCCAGTGGTGAATTTGTCACGTCGTACATGCTTTAGTGGGTGATGAATGTTTGAAGGAAGTGGTTTATCATGTTCTGAGTGTTTGCATCAAAACGTCGCATCAGCTCGACAGCCTCATAAAAATCCATGAAAACCCGTTTTAGCAGTGCTGATAATCACAAACTCTATTGGTTGTTTAAAAATATGAACACATTTTCCCTAAAAATACGCGTTTAAAGAATCATAGCAGATGGCGATTGCCAAACTGCGCTTGAATTGTAAAGAAAATACTTGTGCGAGTTGTTGTATTCGATGGATGAGACGTAACGCAAATGGCCCGCTACACGCTGTCATTAATAACAAAAGTGTTCATAATCCTGCCGCAGCTCTATTTGCACAAACCAATTAACAGTCATTTATAGGACAATTACTAGCGGCCTTGGTCATTTGACGAAACTTTGTTTTGGTTTCTTAATACTCTACCGCGGGAAATAGCGATTTAGAATTTAGATTATTCATTTGCTGATCTCATGATTAACTCCAGTTAACGGGTGAGGCGTTCGGGGCGTTGGAATAGGGTGCAGGCTTTGTTGATCAAGATTAGGTTTATTACACGATAATTAATCGCTCGAATACTCGATTAGACGTGCTCCCTGCCCGGGGGTATGTTGCTATTGACTGTTAAATAAACAGACAAAGTCTTTCTAATGATATTATTCAGACCTTTGGCGCTAGAACTAATAACAGTGACAAACCCGAAGACGTTAAACGAAGTTTATCTTGAAAAGGTGCGATGCAAAGTTAATAGATATAGCCAAAGCCAAAGAGCAAGTGTTTTTTTATTTTTGAATACCGCATTTTGTCAATATCATTGTTGCGACTGACGACTGATAAAAATTTCCGGAGAGACTTAACGTCAACTTGAACACAATTTTATTTCAAGCATATAGGTCAAGAACGGGAAATATCGAAGATCATGAACAAATTTATGACTCAATTAAGTCAGTTTAAGAACCATCTTTCATCGCTCCTCCTGTGGAAGAAAAACATCCCGATTCGCAGTTGCAGAATGATTTACCCTCAAATGTTATCGAGGGACACGGGCATTGGCCCAGAGGATCTGGGTAACGCTATGCTGGACCGAGACCTCTGGAGTCGAAGGATGATGATGAAGAACTATCTTTACCTTGAATTCAATATTTTCCATCAAATTTGAATGTCGGTTCTTGAAACTGACAGCAAGTATTGAAGTAAATATTATTTTATACTGACAATGACACCATTATATTCGTAAACAGTTAAGACATAATACTGTATAATATACGGCATAAATTCTTCTCAAGTTGAGATATGAGTCCTATAGTAAGTGAAATTCACATAACAGTTTCCAAACGGTCTGTTAGAGTTTTATACATCAATATTCTCAGTACGTGGTTTCGACAGTTAATGTTAATCCGACCTGCGAAACACTTGTATTTCTTGTTTGAGCTTGTAGATCTATCTGCACTTCAGGGTGGAAGGGAAAGTTTCGCTAATTGGTTTTTTGTATGAATACAAGATCATAACAAGACTAAGAACTAATAACCTTTGCGATATCTTTCCCAATTAAATCATCGTTCTGTGCAAATAAGCACACCGCAATAAACAGTTAAACGAGAAATGGAGTAACAGAAAATTAAACAGGCTCATATATCCGCAAAATTTGAGATGAATTTGAGGGCATACGTCCAAACTATTTGGGGGTCTCAGCTATGTTCTTTCGTTCGGTCACTACAGCCAATAATAACCTTTTAATATGGACATATATGGGCCATCGTTTGGTTATACATTTCTAGAAAAGCCAGCTTTTGAAAACCTGGTTGTTGTCCAAAATGTCAAGTGTTACAGATCTATATCCATTTTAAGATGGCTAGCGCCGTTTTATAGCCAGTCACGCTCAACTCTAGCTCGCACGTTTTGCTTCACAAGTTTCACAAGACCGAACTGATGCAAAATACAAAGTTATACTTATAGAAAAGCACACGAAGATACGATACTATATAGAAATTTCTGCAAGTAATTATTCAATTGTTATTGCAAAGGATTTTTGTGTTTTTTTAAAACATTTGTCATTATTTGTTTTGCGCTAATGAAGTCGAAAGTCAATTCACCTTTTATACATATATATATTTCATACAGCGATTCAGTTAGTAGAACTGCTCGTTTTACGATTTCAGTACGTGATTCAAAAAGTTATTTATATTTCGTGTCATTAACTGAGTTTGGCCAGACCATTGTTTGAAAGTTGCATTTTAAGAGAGCTTTGTTTCCAAAACAAAACATGTCAACACAAATGTCAAGTGGAACAGAGTGTAGGTTAGCGCAATACCATTGAAAGTGTTGTCGAGAGTCCAAAATCACACAACTTATAATTAAACACACTTTAGCAATGCAATTAACCCCACAAATCAAATTCCTAGAAGATTTTTTCAAAGAGATAAAAAATGCAAACGGTGAAATACGTGCGTGGTTAGAGCTATCGAATGAGAGTAATGAGATATTGACAAAAGAAATACAATATTTTCCACCATAAATTTGTGCAATTTTTTTCAACTGTAATCCCTTCCTTGCTATATAGCCAGTATTCCTACATATAAATTTTAATCGTGTAAATAGATAGAGATGAGCTAAACAAAGGTTCCATTCCCACTTACGCATTCCTGAGTCAGTCTAATTTTCATCTAGGTTAACGAGCTTGTAAACCATAACAGTTTGTTTGTGTAGGAATTGACAGGTGGCCTAAAATCCAACTTGGCAGCCTAAAAATAGTCCAAGCTGTTTCAAAACATTTATTCAAGAGATTTGGTATCGTATAAAAGTTCGTTTCATTTTACAAATCACTTGTATAAATATCACAATAATTACAAATTATTAGATTCTGTATGTTTTAACGCAATAGAACCCGATATTGGGCACATATTGCAAACGACGATCCATCTGGGATATTGATAATGTGGAAGAATAAAACAGGCAACTGTTAATGGTATGGTATACCTCCGGTCCAGAGCGCTTGATCACGCAACTAGTGTGAACTGTCCAGGGCATGAAACATATTGCGAATATAACGACTTGGTAACCATGACTACTATGAGGCAGCGATATCTGGAAGATGCTGCTTGTCTGGAAAACACGCAATGTTATGAGGGAAAATGTTTGAATAAAGTACTTTACATGCAGCTGTGTGGAATATATTATATTACAATGCAACACATTGTTAAAACTTAAATCTAAAAAATCAGAGTAAAAAGTACAGATGAAAGCGTTTGCGAACAGATCGGCTGCTGTGATATGGGCTGTGCTGGGTGCAGATTACTGTAGGGTTAAGGTTACACTAACACCGACCTTCAATTAAAATATATAGAATATCAATTTTACATTAGTGATAATTACGACGATTAGTCTTTTAGTCAAAATATCCGCTAACGTATTTTATATCTTATTATTATATATTATTATTATTATTATCTTATTATTATATAGTTTGTTGTTTCAAAGGAGTTGTCTCTTAAATAAAACACGTAGCCCATAGCTAAGATATCAGTAAATTACAAATTACTTCTTTACAGTCAATATAACAAATACATTTAGAACTCTGAAAAACTAACTTGAAGTAATATTAAAACTGATCGACTTATTAACTAAGCAATAAACTCTGATGAGTTTTGCTGCATTAATCTCATTGTAAAGTTTTAGTTTATTGTTTGTTAATTTCCTTTTTGTGTCAATAATTTCCTTCGCATTAAAAATTGATAGCCAGCATGTGTTTTATCAGTTACCGAACTGAGAAGGATCAAGGATTGTTCCTGTGCAATAATGTAAGTTTGCGGTTATTAATGTGTTTAGAATGATCGTATTTGTGTTAGACGACATCAAACAAAATTTAAAATAGTTTCTAAAATTGAAGTAAGACCTCATTGCTTTACAATAGAATTTTTTTCAAGCAACGAAGAAGTTGCTATTCTTAATTGTACAAAATAATACCTAGATATTCGTATTGATCGAGCTGCTCATTGAATTATGTCAATCGCTTTTTAGGATTTTTCTGTGACTAAAAGCCGCTATCTTTGTCTTTACCGAAAACGTCAGTGTCCTAACATAAGTTTGCGAGTTTTCGAAATGTATTTGATTTCCCTTCTTGACGATTGAAATGATATTAAACAATGTGTATTGGAACTTTTCAAAAGAAGAAAAATTAATGACCATCTTCAGGGTTTTAGTAAACGTTAGTACATAGCAGGCAGGCAGGATATCTCATATATTCTATAGCATTGACTTTAACGGTAGTTAACTATTTATGTTCTTATTCATAACAGACATGTGAATTTGCTTGCAGGCTGTGAAGATACATACAACTTTGGACTGCAAATGTCACGGAGTCTCGGGCTCGTGCTCTGTGAAAACCTGCTGGAAAACCATGTCTCCATTCCGTTTGGTGGGCGCATATCTGCGCAACAAGTACCACACAGCATCTCCCATCACCGTCAGTCAAAGTGGCAAGGAGCTCATGAGCGCTGGGGAAAACTACAGAAAACCGCCGCGAGATGCGCTCGTCTTCCTTGAAGAATCCCCAGATTACTGCATCCCAGACCCCCGAACAGGATCCCTCGGAACATCGCACCGAGAATGCAATCGCACGTCGCAGGGACCTGGCGGTTGCAGTGTGTTGTGTTGCGGGCGGGGATTCAACACATTTCAAGTGGAAGAGGAATACAAGTGCAAGTGTAAGTTTCACTGGTGCTGCTATGTTAAGTGTCAGACTTGTCGAAGGACTGTCGACAAACACGTCTGTAAAGGAAACGAAGATATTCGGATCCCATCGTATAATAGATCGGGCGGCACTCCCCCCAAGAGAAGCAATGGTATGAAGAAGAAGAAAAAGCGTCGACGACAGCGACCAAGAAAGAACCGCAAAAACAAAAACAGAAGAATACAGAAAAAGCGTCAAGGCGGAAATTAAAACGCTTGTTAGTTGTTTGCAGTTCTAAACTGCATCTAGAAATTTCGCTGGTCAAGACTTATCCAGTGCATCATTCGAAATGTGCACCAAAACATTGAATCTCTGACCCCAGACATGATTGAAAAGGTCGGCATTTGGTTCAATATGAGCGGTCATGCGAATGCACATACTAAGCTGACAGGACAGTTCTGGACATTACGGAGCAGTAACATTTCTGCCAGATAGTTTTAGACTGTAATTTTAACATCAGATACAAACTCTGGAGATTTGCACTGATAACTGACAATGAACTGGTACTGTGTATGAAAGAGACAATTATAAAAATGCATTGAAGTGTGGAAGAAGTACAGTTTCCATGTAAACACGTTCAAGGTGAGGTTATTGAGAGACTTCTCACTCACTCTCACTTGTGCCATACATCATAAGGGAAATAATAATAGCACACAGAGAGGCACACAGAGGTACACATGCAAGTCGGATTAGGTATTGCTATCACATAGAGAGCTCGAGAGTAGGGGGGAGGGGGCGAAAACTTGCCACTCCTTCAGTAGTTATCGGACTTTAAATTTGTTTTTGTCAGAATTTCACGGAGCAATCTCGTGGAGGTAACGTTATCTTTTCCGTCAATGCGATGTCGCCTGTAGAAATTTGTTCATGGCAGGATCCCATTGTTTATCAGTTCCGTTAGATGGGTTTATTGGTGTATAGTTGTATATGTTGCTGGAATTATACGAATATCTGGGAACACCTTGCTATGAAAACAAGCCTTTGTATATTTATTGAAGATAACGGATGTACCTGGACAATACTTACGAGAAAAAAAATATAAAGTCTTATTTTAAGAAATATAATTTAATTTTGCCTGAGTTTTGGAAGTAATTTCGTATTTGCAGTAACTCATCTAGTTTCTGCTTGCACGTCTGTGTCTAACAAATACACCGCCTCATTATGGGGTGCGCAAAATCACTTTATGCGAAAGATAACCGCAAATGTGCATGGAACAGACAAGATTAATTGTCTGATATTTCAGGGCATTTGATGTTTACAAATATCTGATGATGAATTTTAAGCTATTTGCCTGCTTGTGGGAGTTGACAGTTGTACTTGAGTACTCCTCTAAAATCTGTTTCTAGAAAACAGGCTTAACGAGAGCTGCACTCTGTGTAGTACGGTCGATTACTTTTTAAAAGGATACTGAAGCATCTTTCTGTCCATACTACATTACAGGAGAGTCTTTATTGGATGGGTGAGGTGAAAGGAAAGGAAGGGCTGGGTTAGAGTTGAAAGTTTTGGACTTTTCCTATTTAAATCCCCATAAAAAAGTTTAGTTTATCATCTATCCGGCTGAAAAATGCCATGCGGGCGGGCGGATTTTTTCTTGCTTTTTATATTCTTCTTTTGTCTATCCTTGTCCTGCTGCAACATATTTTAAAGCAATAAAACAGTCAATAAACTCAACAAAACCTTTATTTATAGACAGTTTTATTTGAAGGTTTCTAGGTGCTGGATATTATCCCAAAGAGCCGGTAAATCGTGTTTTTCACACATACATTTCACCACCACCACAGAAACACATCCATAAACTTTATTTTTATTTGAATGGAATAAAATAAAAAAAATCCGATGCGGCCTGGAATTCAGACGCGGCGGGGATGGTAAACTAAACATTTTTGGGACCTAATCAGTATAAAATATTTGTTTGCAGTAGAGTGTAATACATCTGTTGTGTGTTATTATATTAAATGTCTGGTCAAACATTTAGAACATTGTAAATATAATATCTGCATAAATTATACTATTGTTTATCGTCAAATACAGCTATTGTGTTACTATGTCAACACCACTTGTCGCTATACCACTTGTCGCGTCTGTTCTTCTATTTCGATCAAAAAAACCTAAATAACATTGATTACGGTCGACATGCGACTTTCAAAAATGGCAATGTGATGTAACTGTAAGATCATGTATGAAGGCCAATTCCGGGAGGCTAGATACAAACATTTTCTTCTTTTTCTCCACTTACCAGTCTGTATATCTGTATGTGTTGTTTGTTTTCCTGGACGTTTCGGTACAAACAAGCGGTCAGAAAAGCTAAAAAACGGACGTCAACTGTCAAGAATGCCAAATTTGCGGCCATACAATTACCGCTTTTATAATTGAATGATGCCTTTCTTTTTTTGCAGCCAAACGGAGCTATCTTTTAATCGTATTATTGTTGCATCTTCGTTCTGTTCAAATATTTTGTCCAGCGCCAAACTGCATAAACCGGCGGCACGAACGATGATCACATTAGTATATATAGTACTGATTCTCAGGTCCGTAACTACATTCCCGCGTTCTCATTGGCTGGAACTTTTCGTCTATAGCGGACTTCAAAACAGTGTCGAAAGAAACAAAAATAAATACAAATGAGCCATATAATAAAAATCTTAATAACATCGTTTGCTCGGTCTGTCCGGGAGAATATTTTGCCCTCTGGACAGACCTCGCACTCGGTTATTAAGATATTTGTATTTAAACTGAACTGCAAACAAAATATCAGTAGTTTGAAAAGGACATCCCGAAAATTATTTCATACTTCTATGGATCCCCGGGATGGGGCAGTTTTGCAGCTTTTGACGCGTGTTGAGTACTGGCGGCCTTTTTCCTCTCGTGCACGCCATCATGTAACGCAAAATGACAATAATGCCAATGACAATGCCAATGACATGACAATGCAACGAGATTCATCTCTGATTGGCTGTAACAACAGATTTAGCTAATCGCTAGGTTTTCCTATCTTCGCACTGTCATTGTCATTGCATTTGCATCAGTCTTTGGACAGTCGTCTATCTTTCGTTTCATTCTGCTTGCCGGATTTAATGGTTTCAAACAACGACTTTCAAACCAATTCAAATGGACAGATTGCATTCGACAAGACAGGAATTAGGTGCTTGAAACCTGCCAAACACTAATTCAATCTCACATCACGTAGACACTGTCTAAGGTTCTAGTTCTAATAAAGAGATGGAAGGGTGGAAGAACAATTAGCTTTGTGCTACAAAGCAATATTCTCTGCAAATTTGTTTTCCAAATTACTTCACTCCCATTTCACAATATCATGTGGCTATTCCCTTTAAAGATTAACTTGCCAATAATACTACAAATATGTTGTTGATAAAATTAAAGTCATTTACTAGTTGCAATATAATGATATCCTACTGCACATGGAGTGAGTAATAATGCTCTGTTGCACTAAATTTCATATAAAGGGCGGGCGTAGGCCAAATAAATAGCTTACAATTAGTTCACAATCTCCTCTCCTAAATTAAACTCTTCAATCTTCTTTGCATTCACGTTCAGTATGTTTTTTTGTTTTATCGTCTTAGACTCTCGCAATGTACCTGGTGCTACATGTGGATCTTCTATTGGGTAACAAAAACTAGAAATCGAATACACCGCAGATCAATACAAATCTCATGTTTTTCTACATTCTCCGGAGCGACTCAAATACTTTTCACTCCATAATGAAAGATGTAAAGTTGATGTTAAACCACCAAGTTTAGTTCTGATAAATACCAAATAATTCTTCATGGCAGCCAATAAATGTCTGGGAAAGTTCAAAACCTTCCTGGAAATTCACTGGAAATCGTTTCCTCATGGCAAATGTGACCTCACGAAGTTTGCAACCTCCATTGAACAACGGCAACGTAACGGAGTTGACCACGCCTTACACATCACGTCACAAGAAATCAAGATGGTGGTCCCTTGTTATCACGTGACCAACACTATTCATGTCTATCAAAACCCGAGTGGATAGAAACGCAAGGGCTGCAGCGTACATCGTGACGACGAACGTTATGCATCTAATAATTCCACTATACTGGCAACGAGTCATCGCACTTCCGTAGATGGTTGCAACCAAACAGGACAAGTCCTTTGCTTTCTGTAGTTAAACACTCGAACTGAAAATAACGCGAATTAATTATAGTATTAATTGTTCTTATTGGCTCAATTAAACAACGGACAAGTAAACTGGGCTCTAAGTTTGTTTGAAGAAAAATTTAAGGGGTGAATATAATACATTCTCATGATACATAAGAGTAAAATTTACAGTTCGAATTCAAATTCACAAAGATGGAATGTCCGAGCACAAACTGAGTTTTGAATACTGGTGACTGATTTCAGTAAAATGATCTGTCAACAGTCAAATCTTTCCACATCGTGTGCAATGCCAACCGCAGCTGAAGGAGCAGTCAGTCTGTACAGTACAGCGTATAATGACCAGCTCTTGGCTTGAATCTCAGTCATCGTCGATAACTATGGGCTCCACAGCTGCTGCGGGTGCTTCTTTCACTGGCTTCTCGATGTACACAACACTCCACACTTTTGGACTGACTTTAATCTCCTTCCAGGGCTTGCGAGCAATTGTGCGTTGCTGTTCAGTTGGTAAAGTTCGCCGTGCTTTCCTGATACAAATGGGAAAAAACTTAGTAAATAACTGACAACTATCAAGAATCGATCTTGCAATATTAGTCATTTAAACTTTTCAATAGCAATAATCAGTAATGCAAAACTCTGAAATTCCATGACTTTCCCATGACCAAAGGCCATTTTCCTAAATTTCATGATTTATCCAGGAAGTGGCATTTCCAAATTCCATGGCATTTCCATGCCTCCATAGCCCTGTAATACACACGGACGGGACAATTTACTGCAGGTAAGCTGTTAATATTGGTTAACAACTTCCTATAGACTAACTAGCTTACTGCCAGGAATATTTCACTGAAACACAGAGGAGTGGTGCCAGTGACCTTTCACTGAAAGACAGAAGAGCGGGGCCAGTATTAAGTCTCAGTTAAGGTTCATACCCTTGGCACTTTCATTAAGCAATATAAAACGGCTGCGAGTGTCTATAAACTGTGATATAAACACGCCGGAAGTTGTAGAGCACGAGAG
>JANVCJ010160692.1:0-14708 GCA_026413505.1 Epizoanthus ramosus
ATCTTTTCCTAAAATATCTTGTATCCCTATAATTTTTTCCTCAAATATCCCGTATCCCGGAAACCCCTAATAGGGCCTCAAAACTAAGACCCTGAAAACGAAGACCAAAGCCTAAGACCAAGCTAAGACCAAAACTTGTTTCTATGGATCTTTCTAGGTAGATAATTTAGTTTATCATTCAAATAAATTTCTATTTGTTGCCTTTGAAGCCATCATAAATCTTACTGTTACTAGAAGGGAAGGTAAAGAGGGGGTGCTGGTGAGGTCGGGGCTGGAATATGTTGAGTTTCCGCTTCTGGAAAATTAGATTGGCCCTCCCCCTTTTTTCTCTAGGAAAATCCATGGCCCCTCACTTGAAGTAGTGAAAAAGGTACTGACCCTCCCCTAGTGAATATTTTATAAGCGGAAAAAAATCAGACATTTATCATGGAATTATTAAAAGTTTGAGTGAAATGAAATGAAATGAAAATTTTTTGCAAACCCGGGGTGCAGACCAAAAAAAAAGGAATCTTTGCTGCACATCGGACTTTAAGTGATCGATTTTATGTAGTCAGCAGCAGAAAAAAAAACAAGGCTGTTCCCTTGAAAATTCCAAAACGAGACCTGGGGACGAGATCAAAACAAGGCCCGTTTCTTTTTATCATATAAGAAAAACAAACTTCTGAGCCAGAGAACAAGAAAATCATATGAAAATCCATAAAAAAAACTCACGAACTTCAGAGCCAGTGAACAAGAAAATCAGCTGACTGCTTAAAAGCATAAAATAACCAACGATGTTGATATGTAGAAAGATATGACTTTTCTCAACACTTCTTATGAATTTTCATATGCTCAAAGCACTTTTTACATACCTGATGAAGGAAGTGACCCTCAGGACTCATTTTCCAAAAAATGAAGGCATGGCCCTTATTATTTTTGGGTGACCCTCCCCCCTGAGGCTCGACCAATACAGAAACCAGTGGAGTCATGCAAACATCCAACCTCCTTAGACCACACACAATACTGTTGACACCGGAATCCCCCGGGGGGGGGGGAGACTCCCATCAGTAGTGAGCATGACGTGAATGATCGTTAGAGATACAAATGAGGGACGTAAATATGCCAGAAATTGCACCCACATCAGGATGAAAACAAACTCAGAAACGTATCAAAGTAAGAACTCGATATCAACAGCTTTGTCCTAATAAAATGTTTACTGATATATATCATTGCCGAGCGTAAGCGAGGCATCATATTCTAGACAGGATCCATAGGCCGTCCCGGGCTCCGGCCAGCTGGCTGGGGAGATTTCAGGATGATTCTCTCCAGTCCATCCGAATTATGCGCTCGGTTACCAAGCGAGCAAATTCGTCCAGTTCGGTGCAAGTATCAATAGAATCCCAACACATGGAGATTGTATGTACCTGAATGCTGTTGCAGATCGAATGATCCCCGATCGAGAATTATTGTCAGTGAACCATCTTCCCGCTGTGGCTTGTTGTTCCATGGAAACAGAAGTGGATGAGTCGATCGCCTGTTCGCCAGAGCTCTAGTATGCATGTCGAGGCCAACATGTTTCGAGAGTTTTGTTGATAACTAGCCTCGTCCCCAGTCAACAACTTTGGCTTCACAGGCGGCGCGTCGGACTGGGCGCTACTTAGTTCGGCTTTGCTCGCCACCGAGCATCCGCCATTCTGAATGAGAAGCTTAGTGACCAAGCAAACAGAGCGAATCGACAAGGAGGATGACTGGGGATGAGGCTAATCTGTATGGTAACCGCACGCATAATTCGGATGGACTGGGGAGAATCATCCTGAAATCCAGAAATCCGGAGCCCCGGCCGGCCTATCAATCCTGTCTAGAATATGATTAGACTATGTACTAATTGCATACCAAATGCCATGCTCTAATAGACCAGTTTCGTATTCGCAATCGCCACTGATTTCAATGACTACAGACTCATTTGTATAGTCGTAACCTCAATTTGGTGTGAAATATTCAAAAATACCAACGGAGATACGAGCTATTTACAATTCTGTGTATTGTTGGAGGTGCGATTTCTACTCCTCGCTGGTATTTGTGAATATTTAACACCTAGTCAAGGCCAACACTGTACAAATGAGTCTGTAGTCATTGTAATCAGTGGGGAATTGCAAATACAAAACTGGACTATTCTCAACTGTTTTTAAAGTCTTGGGTGGTCCAAATACTTCCACTCCCTTAAACCTTTGTGTTGCTGAAATTGGTTCAATGTCTGTAAGGGTTAAACATCAGGCCAGGGGGTACTCCCTCAGTAGTTGGATGTCGGGGCTAGTGAAAGTTATCAACAAAACACTACACATCATAAATCAGTTTATTTCTCTCGTCCCATAAACCATGTAGTTACAGCATTAATACATCTTTCCAGAAAGATCAAAGAGGTTTGATTTAACTTTGGTATACATGCATAGACATGATTTCCAACTAACATACCAAAAGACAAAATAGACTTTATAAAATAAACTAGATAGAATGCACACTCTGATGGGTTGAAAGCTGTTTATACCATAACTCGATGAAAAACAGAGAATTCATTGTGTGTGTAATGGCTGCATTTATTAAATAAATTTAATAAAGGAAATAGAAAACATTGTCTGTGTTTCTCATTGAGTTATGGTAACACTGTCTTATGCAAGTCTTGCACATTTGTACTCATGCTGCCACAACTTGATGGAAAATATTTTCTGTTGCTGTTATTTTTAATAATAATAATAATAATAATAATAATAATAATTTTTGTCATATTAATTATGTTGTGTGTCATGGATTAACAATCTACTTTATGGCAAAAAAGCTATTTTGATGTATTTGATTGTGTAAATTTGTAATTTTGTCATAGCAACAGACTGTAGATATATCTATTTTGGTCAAATGGTAACATCATAATTTTATGTAAATTAGAAAAAAAATTATTACTTCTTTATTAGTTTGACAGATGCTGTAAAATCCCGATATAATAACCTATCACTGACCATATCATAAAGCCTGGGTGGGACAGGGTGCAGCAAAATGCAAAAGGATGGGGGCTTGCTAGAAATTTTGTCAAATTAATAAGTGAAACATGCCAAAAAAGTACACAGAAATAAATGTTATTGTCAAATTCCCCACCCAGGGAAGAAATTGTGCCAATCCCCACTCAATACCCACAATCCCAGACTAAACATTGTGTAATTCCAGAAAATATCCATGCCTCCCCTAAGGAGGGTAAATGGAAATTCTAAGGCCATGGGAATTAAGGTATTAGATTACTGTCCAAAATTTTCTGAAAAGTGATGCGGCTTATTTTCATTATTCATTATTTTCCCAAACCTACTGTAGAACAAACGAAATATATGCCTTGGCATGTCAAACAGTGGCCTGAGGCCCATATTGACTTTATGAACAACAATGACAAATGTGGTAGTGTCATTCAGCTTCATTGTTGAAACGTTCATAGGGGCTAAATTCAACAGAACGTAAGCAAATGGCCTTACAAACTAACCCATCAAGTTGTAAAGCACACAGTTCCCATGAATTCCGATCTAGTACACAAAGTGAAGGTGAAAAATGAAACATGTATTGCATCTGTTATTTAAGGATTTTAGAGTTAGATCGACATATTTTAAAATAAATTTTAAAATTTTCACGGTCACGACAGCTACTTAACATCTAATTTAGAGTTCAGTCAGAAAAATGATCAGTGGGTCAAGAAAAGGCAGCAAATGGTAAGTATTTTCACGTATTTTCAACAACAAAGCAACTTACTCATTCGTTTTGAGCAATTGGAATTTTTTACAGGAAAATAATGCAATTTTCCAAAATAATGAAAACTTTCGTATGGGTGCTTTGAGCTGACGCGGACATTGGACAGTAATCTAAAACCTTAATTCCCATGGCCTAAATGTATGGACATGAACTGGAAAATTCCTAGGGGGTGGGGGATTAAAACCAAAATATACTCCCATGGGATGTACGGATTATCTTCTGGAACCACATAAGCCCCCTGAAAATAAGTCCCAAAATTTCAAATGCAAAAAATACTTTGGAAAACAACCCCATCCACACACACAAATGTGCTTAAAGCATGGTCATTTTAAAGATGAAAGTTTCCTCCAAAAATTAATAAGTCCACCTTAGAGTAAGCTTTCCCAAAAATAAGTTCAAGAAAAATTCTTGAACAAGAAGAGGCCCTGGGTTTATTATTGGAAGATTACAATACATAACTGATAATCTGTGTGATAACTGCATGAACATAGTAAAAATTGCAATTATCGATGTGAATACAATACAGAAGATTGTTCACAGATAATAAAAAAAGGACAAATTCCAACCCTGTTACAGGTTTCTCATCTTGAAATAACCTCTTTATCAATTGAAACAGATTCATTTCTCACTTTATAGTCCCCATCCACATTTCTGTACAATAACTGACTGATATCAGAACCTGTCTAGTATCTACAAAATTCTTGCAACATAACTTCAACCAATTGGAAGGCAGATCTATCAGCTGTAATTCCCAGCTCAGAAACACAAACTAGAACAATATTTACATATAACAGCTCAGCACATTGGAATTAATGATGTTTACAGCAATTCAGGCTTAGTACAAAACATTCTGTTCTTACAGAGTCAGTAATTAACTTCTATCAGAAGTTCTAGTCTTTGTACTGCATCTACACTCGCTGATTAGAACAAGTATCATATCTACTAGATATTCAAAGCAAAGCTTGGTATTTATTCAAAACTTGTCTTTCTCAACCCAGCATTTATCTGAACAAGATAATACTTCTGTCTGGCTCTTCTTAAACAAGTGTTTTGGCAAACTCAGTGGCTATCGGGTAATCAACAACATAAATGAATCACTTATTTCTTTTTGTAGCTGAAGTATTAAAATATCAAGAGCCATGATTTCATATTATTTTGTTGTTAAATGACTGTACTGTATGTGAATCTGAAGTAAAATTTACCAATGGTAATTTAAGTATTTGCAGCTTGCTCAATCAGTTTCCTTAAATTTCTTCTTGAGATTTCTAGTGGATAAAAAGTTTCTCTAATACAGTTCAGGATGTACAGTTATGTACATGCATGTCTTTTTTGACTATCAATCAGCAGAAAGAACCGATGTTTGTCACAGTTTCTCTGCTTTAGAAGGACCACTGGAATCATCTTCATTTCTTGAATTTGAAACCATTCTGACTAAACAAATGGAGCAACAAAACAACTCTGCTACTATTTTATACATTAGCAAATTACATGGATTGAAATGTTTTAGAAAGAAATTAGCAACATCTGTGTACATGTAATCTTATACAACTGCAATCGGTTTGCAAGACACTAACTTATTCAGACAACATTGGTCTTCAAAATTTGTTTAGTAATGCTACACAGATGATATCCACAGGTATTTCATTATGCATGCGGCCTCATGTGCTTCTGTGTAATGCAATTTATGAGTGTAAAACATACAAAGAAAAACAATGAGCAAACAGCTACCCGGTTGACTGTCTCCCTGGTTTAGCTAATTGAACTGGATAAAATTTCTGGTATCATTTTGCTTGGGGGGGGTATGTAAGTACGAAGTGGTTGCTAGGGGTTATGCAATTTTCTTTTTATGAGGAGGAATTCTAGAGAAGGGTTAGGGAGGTAAGGCCCTTACAAACATATTATAGGCAGTGACTAATCTATAACATATTCACATGGCTTACAAGAATGCGAAATGCGGTAACAGCGAAAAGGAAATGGTTAAAGTGACCATGTCACGGCTATTTCAAGGTATTTTTGCGATGTACGAAATTATCCACAAATCACAGGAATTCTAAAAATAACAGGTTACCGTGGTAGAAAAACACAATAGAGACGATGATAAGTCATAAAGGAACATGGATGGTTAAAATTGGGGAAGATTAAAACGGATTAGAAACTCTCAATTTAATTTCGGTCCAGGCTAGACATTAAATAAGTTAAATCCGTTAGCTGTCATACTTGTGTTTCTTGTATTTAGACATTTTCGGTTTTTACACTATATAACCATTTAACCATTTCTTGTCATCCTGTTGAGCTTGCCACTTGTGTTTCATGACTGTGATGTCCTTTTTCCTGACACGAGTTGAGAGCATGCGCATTACCGTTACATAGCGCCTTTAACATGTTATAGCTAACAAAAAGATGCATATAGGAATTATAAGACCGGGGTCTCCGCTTTACAGTCTTCACTTTACAGTGCCGCTCACTGCTTTTATTTTAAAAAATTAAAAAATTAACTTTTTTTTAAAAAAAATTAAAAAGTTGCTCGTCCATTGCACTTCCCGCCCCCTTTTCTACCCTTCACCTTGCTTATCGCCCTTTGTTTTGCGCGACCTTCACCCTTCCTGCATCTGCGCGGTAGGGTTAGCCGGTGGAGGCAACTACCGTCATTTTCACACCCTTATACTGGATGATCTTCTAACCGCTGCTGAACTATGATGTACTCTGTCTTCCCCAGACGAGGATCCTCGCTGGTCATTTTCTCTGTTATACGGTCTACGGTTTATCGTACCAACCCCAGGCAAGATTGTCATGCAGCGACGAGGAACTGTACGACTGCCTTCCAATATCCGTACACCAACTGACACTCCCAACTTGTGAAATAAAACATCAAAGTTGTCACCGATTGTGTTGATGTTAATAGTGATGGGAACAGACAGTTCTGACTGCTGTCCAAGAGTGAACTGCTTGTGGGAACGACATTTACAAGAGGCAAAATGTAATACACCACCAACTCGTCCTAATTTTGTACAAATGCGAACTGCCTTTAATATGTGATGCAACTTTCTGTTACGGTTATAAAAAAATCGCGACAAAGCTTTGTCGAATTATTGTAAAGCCACTCTGAAATATTGACGGAAATGTTAGTCCGAATTTGTTTTCGTATTTGATATTTTGTTTTGTATACCATTCAATGTCCTTAGTGCGAGAGCCTAGAATCTGTTTTTCCACCCTGTCTCCTTTGAGAGTGTCGTGAGATCACGTAAAACATCCGCAATTTGCCTCCCATATTCTATCATTACTAAAAATACGAAACGAATTTTCAAAAAGCTGGCATTCTAGTTCTGTCGTCGTAGACTGGTTAGCATGGGACGCAGGGAGGAGTCACTCTCCTCTACTGTATTTTCCTACTTGTTTACATATAAGAGCTAGGGTCACCCTGGGGAGAAGAGGGCCGTAGCAAGCCATTTTTATTGGGGTGGCCCAATTTTTTTTAAGGGAGGTGGGGTGGTGGGGGTACAAAATGAAGGACGTGAAGGGTAGCTATAACTATAAGGTAAGGCTGAGAACGCTTTGGCTGGCTAATTTTTGTCTGAACAAGACGTTATTGGATATATTATTAATAAAATAAATTACTATTCAACCTAGCTTGTCAAAACTATTGGGGGGGGGCAAGTCCCCTGCCCCTCCACTCGCTACGGCGGCCATGGCTTGCTAGGGTTACCATCCTAGGAGGGTCAACTTTTTCTTTGTTTCTGCCACGTAAAACTCAAAACCTTCGTGTCAACCCTCCAAGGAGGACAAGGTTGAGCTGGATCCGGCTAATCCGCCAAAAGCCTGCCAAACTCTGTTTTTTTAGCATTAAGCAATGGCTTCTCGCGATCACGTTTGGGATTCTAGCTATGGAAAAACAACGAATTGTTCAAACGGTAGTTGAATGAAAGAGAACGAGCTCGTCGAGCGATTTTGGCAGCGCGGTCGGCAAAGAGGGAAACGGGGCGAGAAGCGGAAGAAGGGACTGTCATTTATTCTCTGCAATAAAATTCTGTTGTGTTTTCATTGGTGGACTAGAAATTTGACAGGGCTGTCACATGTCCGCATATCCCGCGTCGTTGAAGCGGGTCGATGTACATATAAACTTGCGGGCGGTAACATGGAAGTATTGGATCAGTTATATAAAATTAAGGAAGAAAAGTTGAACGCCGCGTCAATGAACTGTATCGTTCTCAAACACAAGAACAGAAAGAAGCTGTGGGGTCCTTTCTTCAAGAAAGGCTGATTTCTATAATGGAATTCCGTTGCGGACAAAACTTTGAATTCCAAACGTTCACACATTGTTTTGCAGGTTAGAAACTACTGCCCGCACAGTCTCCTGGATGTTGTCAGCCATGCTTAATTTTCGTCAATCGTCACTTGTCAACTCCAGGTCGTATCCAAAGCGCCACTCGGCTGGGGTAACGTGGGCACTGGGTACGAGGTTGATTTCGTATAAATTAATTAATTTTTCGACTTAGAATCTTAGATTTTTGGAGTTCAGTGACAGTGTACATGTTTTCAAACACTAATCTTTTGCGCTTGCATGTTCCAAGTCCATTTTTTCGAATTCAAATATCATATTTTCAATTTCGATCATTGTATTTTGGACTTCAATGAAGGTCGGAAATCACACGATTAAAACTTTTTAAATTTTTGTCCGCAACTGTTTTGTCAACATAAATTTCCAAACGACTCTGGCAAACCATTTCTCAGTGCACACACTGTTGCTGCTGGCCTGTATTTCTAACTTATTCGAACAAGAGGGCTAGACTCTAACACATTTTGGGTATATTTAATGATGAGGAAGTAAATTTTATTAGTTTCGAGCCAAAAGTCTCATAAGGCTGAAATGAAACTTTCAGCCATCAAAGTAAACATTCTTGATTCAGCCTCGGGGAAACTGCACTGTCAGTAACCACATGAAACTGATATTGTTACATCATACAAATTGTAATAGAAACACGGAAGAACCCAAACTTCAAGAATACGTATTCGTGGCTTTAATTTGAGGTCTTTCTTTCTTCCTTTACTGTAACCCCTCACTAAGAGGATTACTTGCCGGTGTTAAGCAAAAATACATGTAAATAGATAAATTATGAAAATAGGTCAACTCTGCTTGTACTTGCTTTTTGCGAATACAGTAGCTTGCTTCTTCAGTTAGTGGTTGTTTCACTCCCAAGACTCAATATGAAATTTCAGCTGCGTGGATATTAATCCTGCACTTTTCATCGGTCCTAATTTTGTTTTATGGAAATAATATAACAGATATTGGCCGTTTTTATACTAGAGACGCTGGACGAACTTGGGCAAGAACTTTTAGTTCATCTGATTGTTCGTCTGTGTATAGAGTCGGGCAAATATACGCATTATCCCTCCAGATAAACTACCGTGTAAAAATAAAATTTTGCGGCAATTTACTTTTGCGGATTTTTGGCAAAAAAAGTTAAAAAAAAAGACAACAGAAGTTAGACAAATACATAAAATTTGCCACGTTTCTCTTATTTCCTGTAGCAAAAAAATCGTCAAACCGCAAAAGTAAACCCCAGTCAGAAATATTATAGGTTATCTCAATCCGAAAAAATTTCTTCCTGCAAAACATAAAAATTTGTCCAATCGCAAAAATTAATTCTCGCACAATTTTCTTCTTACACGGTATCCAGATAATTCGTCTTAACAGACAAACTTAGCAGAAAGTTCGTCCAGACGGATTATCCATCTTCTGGTATAATAACAGCCATTCTGGAACTTAAATAAAATACCAAATAGGCAGAGAAAAATGTTTGGGAAAAATCATTTGTTGCACTGAGGTGTTCCCAGCAAGTAACCCATCCAAGTTTTAGAGTGCAATTTGCCAAACTAATTTGCCAAACTGAAGCGGAGTGATCACGCGAGCAGGCGGAGCATTCGACGGGAATCTCCCTTCTTCCGCCTCTCGTCCAATTCTCCTCTTTGCTGCCAAAATCGCTCGACGATCCCATTCTCGACTGATTTCTGACGAAAGAACGGACTGTTTTGCAGTGTTTCATATCACGAAATGTCCTTCAAAGGAAGCGGATAATTTGCCAGATAATTATACCAGAAGACGGATAATCCGTCTTGACGAACTTTCTGCTAAGTTTGTCTGTTAAAACGAAAATGATCAAATTATCAAAGGAAGATAATTTCTAATAGATATAATTTCTATCGCAGGTATGTCTTGTGTAAGAGTGTTTTTATCGTGTATTTTACACGTTCTCAATCGTTGCTTCACCTTGCATACTGACTAAAAAGAGAGGGTAGCCTGACCTCAGACGCTAATTTTCCTTTGCTAAGAGAGGGAAATTAGAAATAAAAACATAAAAAAGCTCGATGACCTGTTGTTGCACCCGGATGTAAAGATTTTTCTTAGTAATGAGACCACGACAATTCTGGTGGATGCTTAAGCAATCGATCGAAACATGTAATTCCAGCTATGTTCATTAATTTATATTAATTTGTAGACTCTTTCAATATACTGTTTCTCTGGCAGCCTACAAACAGGAAACTGGTCAAAATACCGCAAAATATTTAAAATTAGATCTGACAACCCAGTAAACAATACCTTTTGTCAGACGAAGTTGATACTGGTCTGTTACTTCAAAGGCATCACGTTCAGTTCGCTTTGCTCGAGTTGAAACGCAAGTCCGGTATTGTTTGATATGAAAATTGGTCTATTTCACTATTACATCATTGGAATCTTCAATGCTATAAACAAAAAAATATTTATTTAGCTGATAACGATCCAAATTCACTAACTTTATGTTATATCTGATTCGTACGATCATATGAACAACGAAATTTGTTTTGTAGCTTCGCTGGTGTCGGAACTCAGCTGAAAAGTGGTTTGTTTATATTTTGTTTTCCCCCCCACTTCAATGCCATTTTGCGACAATAAAATAGATTTTAAAAGTCCAAAAATAAAGGAGTCTTGACAAATTTCAGTTCCGCAAATTTATAAAAAAATCTACAGAAACAACCAAGAAACCAACATAGTTTCATGCTGCTCAGAGCAATAAATATGAAAATCATAAACCACTAACTTGGTCTCATGTCTTTCAATACAAATGTGTATCAATAGGGAGCTGTTAAGAATCAGTGTTTTGTTCTCGTTTGTCGTCTAGAACACGAAATAAACACGCAAACCTAACATAAACAATACAAACAACTTGGTCTTGTTCTTTTCTACAAATGCGTGTCAGTAGGTGCTGTTAGGCGGCTGTTAATCAGTATTCTGTGCTGGCGTGCCGCCTATACCGCCTAGAGAATGCAATGAACAGACAAGCGTAGCACAATCAATATAAACAACTTGGTCTTGTGGCTTTCTGCTAACGCGTGTCAGTAAGGAGCTGTCATGGGCAAACTGCCATGTACACCTAAACGTATAGTATCACTTAGTCACATGCGCTAATATACCATACAAGTACGACTGGAAGGCGACGACAATTAGCTCCTTTTAGCACCATCTGCTTTTCACACACTTTCTCTTCTATATAAACGTTGCTTTGTCTACAAAATATAAATCACCGTATATTGACAGCATATTTAGTTTTGTAAGGAGGGAAACCAACACAGAGCTAAGTTGAGACATCTGACCAGTCAGTTCTCCCGAGAGCCAATATCGAGTAATTTGACTATGGCCGTTCCGACAAGTGTAGTCGCGGTAGTGTTTCTCGCCCTCCTATGTTTCGCCTTTGAAGGTATGTAAAATTTATGCAAACTACACATTTTTTTAAAAAAATGTATTTATAAAGCTAAGGCTGAGAAAGTCCAAAATTTAAGAAAATTAAAACCGCACCTTAAGATGAGCATGCATTAGTCTGAGTTAGGTTCAACAAGTTATTTATATGTTTTGAAAATGTAAAGTGCAATTGCAACATTAAATTAGTGTACTTAATAATTGGCCTTTGAACTATATTTTAATATACATGTAAATAGGCTAAAAGTTTGGTATATATAAACTTCCACTCAAACGAATGGGATTCCTGCAAGATGACAGGCTGTCTCTGACCAATAGTTCTGTTGGTCTTGTCGACGTATGTTTCACCACAAGTACGAGACTATCGAACCATTAATAATAATAATAATAATAATAATAATAATAATAATAATTCCACTGAAGATGACCTCTGGTAAAACACGTTTGGATTATAAAATTCTATATATACCAAAGTTTTATCCTATATATAAACTAGTAATAGTTTTCACTACATCTGCCCCCGCCTTCATGTAAAATATCATTTCTGTAAAGACAACAAAGATTTATTGATCATTGCACCACGTTGAACTGAGATCATTTAACATTAACTATATATTAATATTTCATTCCATTAATTTAAACAGTAACGTAAATCACTGATTACTTCGACCTGTTAAACTAATCCTCCTACTCTAAACTAATCACTATTACAAATATTTATGCAACATTCAAACATATTTTTCTGAAATGTCGTTAACAAATATTCGTTTTTGGAGTGAGTCTTTCGCACCCTGTTTTAAACTGTGTTGATTTGTGTCTGACAAAATCCTTAGTTTACAGATCGAGTCTTGCGATCCGTAAGGAATTTCGATCGATTATTTCGATCCGTTCCTCTCAACAAATTATCCTGAAGTTATGAAACTGAAGTTACTTACTGTGATTCTAAAATCTTTCGAAGACCTTCCAAGAGTGTAGCTTGAACGTCGCTAGACCTTGTGGTTCCACGATTGTAATCCCAAGAGACTTTACGAATCTCATATAATTACCCAGTACTCCTTTGCGAGCATTACCCAACACCCGTTTGTGCACCACGATCTTGAAAATCGATATTTTTTCTCAATACCCTATATATATGCGGGGATTACTATGATGCCTCCTCGGGTTTTGGCTTTCAGGGCCAAAATCCTGCGGGGGCGATTATATATACAATGTAAATATTAAAGCAATAGTGTTTATGTTCTTCGTGAAAAGAGATATGAAGAATAACAATTTAGTTTACAAAATTTCTTTTGAAAAAGAATCGTTCAATTTCACAAATGATACTCTTCTCAAATGAAAAAAAAACACATCATGAACGTTTAAGAATATATTGAGGCTGAAATAATTTGCTCAACCTGCCCCCAAAAATAGTCCTTCATGTTTAGAAAAGTGAAAGTTAGTTACTTGTTTTTCTTATAAGAACCAGATAAGTTCGCCAAGCCTAGCTGTTATCAATTCTTGAGGCAAGTCCAATACATTGTTTTTGGGTTTTTTATTTTTAATTCTTTTTCTTAAAAGGAACTAGCTTGTAACAAAATCTACAAAACCATATAAGTCAAGACCGAAATTTGAGATAATAATAATAATAATAATAATAATAATAATAATAATAAATAATTGCAAATGTGGGGCATTTTCTTATTCTTACTAGTCGGAGGGTCTGTTATTTGACCAAAAAATTTGAACAATATTTAATATAATGCTGCTAGCTGGCCACAGGTTTTTAAGCTGACAAAAGTTTGAAATATCCCACGTCTGCTCCACCCTTTCGATTTTTAACCATTGATAGGTACTTTACTTTGCGAGTTGTGAGTAAGTGTTATAAAATAGAAATAAGATGAAGACAAAAATAGTGTCTTTAGTCTCTGGTATAAACACTCATTTTGCCATTGGTTAGCCAATCAGAGCGCGAGTTATAACTACCCTATTTTATAAAGTTAGTTAAAGGCTGTAATTTACAGATTCGCTCACGATCTCTGTTAGACACTGTATACAACAACGTGCAACTCGCAAAATAATCTGATAATTATTTTTAGGAAGTCTTTCAGCCCCTCTACCCTACAGTGTCATAAGATCCCTAAAGTCCATTACTGAGGTCCATCCCTGAGGTCCATGCATCCCGAAGGTCTCTCTGTAAGGTCCATGCCTTAGGTCTATCCATAAGGTCCATCCATAGGGTCTATCCCTTACGTCCGCCATCACTAAGGCCCGTTTCAGGCGTCGAACTTTTCATGCGCCGAATCTAATGCTAATGAGCAAATGCATTGTTATAACTCATTAGCATTAGATTCGGCGCATGGAAAGGTCGACGTCTGAAACGGGCCTAAGATGTGGAGTTGCTGATTTTTTGAAAGCAGTTGAAAATAAATGTTGCAAGAATAATAGAGTTTGTAACGAATCGCAACATATTATTTCGTCTCCATCTTGAAACATTGTTTATATATGGTTCCGAGTCTTCCCAGCTTAAATTGTTTTTTAAATTTTGGACGATCTGAGCCTCAATGTTCTTATAAAGTTATTCTTAAAAAGAAATGGTGTAGTTATTGTATAGAACGGATTGTTTTTTAAATCATTTTTGTTGAGCAATCATCACAAGAAGATCTAAGAAGCACGAGTAAAGTGGTGATATTATTAGTGTTAGTTGTATCTTATTTCTGTTGTAATTACTAGATGTGTTTTCTGTCAACTGGCTGTTCCAGACTATAGATTATTTTCTTGGACGTGAGAGCGAGATATGGTACAACAATCACGACATTGGGAAGTAATAGAATGGGTTTTGACTTCATCTCGATTGGGAAATATTTAAACAGACCTTTTTTGCGGGTTTTGATTTCATCGTGACTGGGAAATATTAAACAGATCTTTTCACTGGTTTTAAGTCCATCTTGAGTAACTCCACTCCAAAATCGCAGATTGCGATAAAAATTATGTCGTTGAAAGGTATTTGTTACGTTCTAAGAATATTTCCTCTATACAAGAAGAAATGGTTTAGATTATGGTTTTAAAACTTCATACATATTCTTCTAAAGCATAAATGTGGTCTTTTTAGTACCCGATGAATACACGGAAATAATAATAATAATAATAATAAAAACGGGTTTTTTTTTGTACGCATTTAGCTATGCCTCAATGCGTTTACAATATTAAGAACCAGATTGAAATCAAAAACAAATTCTAA
>JANVCJ010160803.1:0-14701 GCA_026413505.1 Epizoanthus ramosus
GAATGAAGCAGGAAATGAGCCAAAAGCTCCCGGCGAAATATTGAAGTAAACAAGGTTGGCCGCACTGCAGGCGATAAATAAGCGATATCGACCGTATATGAGTCTTCTTGACTCGTCTGTTGGCTGTGCAAGCGGCCACTGTATATCTCACAGTGAACCAATATATTAAAATGATTATCATTTGAGTGTTGCGCACCAAGTTGGAGTGGCTATCGTCCAGTTTTGCTGACTACGTTCACAGAAGTGCTTTCGATGCGTCCATAATTGGTTTCTATCTGAAATGTGCCGTTCTGGCACGAAAATGTTTACTACCACGGCAGTCTCCACAAACACGTCCCTAGTTCTTTAACATATGAATAACTTATTTTAAAAAAATGATTAGAGCCCATATACGTTTTGGAACTTTTAGATTTTTTCCATCTTGTAGTGTATGAATGATGAAAACTGAAAAGATGTGTTCAGTGAACGCAAACGTGATGTGACGGTGTGTGCAGGGCCCGGCCGCCCCTGGGCGTTATGTTTACTAAGGAGGCATCTCAATAATAGGCGTTATCGTAGTGTGTGGTACGTGCAGTAATGCTAGCTTTTCAAGGCTCTACCCGAGAGGCGCGACACTGCCCTAAACTGTGCCACTCAAGTTTTAAAATATCTTGAAACTACTGAATACTTTAGGTGCTATCCGCGTGGTGGTATAGCGGTACTCTGCCTCATTAATATAATGTTTTTAATTGGAATATTGATAAAAATGTTGTGGGATGTAGCACATGTTATTTGATCACTGCCACTGGTATCTGCTGCGGTTCGCTCTGTTCACTTTTGGCGTCTTTTTGTCTTCCTCTCCGGCAGGTTCTTGTTTTCAATTGTCTTGCGCTAGGTAGTACAAGAATGAAATGTTTTTTTAGAGTTTAATTTCGCTGACTCGTGAACCGGGGGGGGGGGGGTGCATACCATTGCTAAATTTGTCGATCGGCAAGTAATTTGGCTTAATTCCGAATCGCCATCTGAATGTGAACCTATATTTTCACTAGTTAGTTTTGTGAATGTTTAGCGGACATCCGCCGATCCCCAAACCCGTTCTCCCAAATGGGGAGCCATTTGTGAATTTCGGTTTCTTTTTCGGAATTAATTTTATCATTTGATAAGGTGATGTCATCCTGAGAAAGCACAGCAATTCTCTGAAGTATAATAAAAGGATTATCTGCCGGATTAGTTCCGCCATGACCAGATATTCTGTACCAACAAGGCTCTAGCCTGACCTCTAACGGTAATAGAAAGAATTTCAGATTAACAAAGATAGATAGATCTAGACTTTTCTTTCCTTCTTTATTAGTTTAGATTATTGTGCTATAAATACTGGGTACAAAATGTACAACATAAAAATATTGCTTTGTTGAAAATTATGCCTTGCAGAACCTTATTAGGAGGAAGCGGTTCTCCATCGGCTTTGCGGCCAGCTGCCCCCCGCCATACGACCATCCCTTCCGACAGAGGAAGTGCCCGACGGTCAGTGCCGAGAGCACGTGTCGATTTGACGATGAGTGTTACGGGGGGACTTTCCAGCTCTGTTGTTACAATGGCTGTAACCATGTGTGCATGGAACCAGTTATGCCTCCCCCTAGTAAGTGTCAATACTTTCCATTTATTTCTACTGTCTGACTGGCTGGTGTTTGTCTGTAATAGTAAACAGAGTATGGAGTAAGTAACATGTATGGGACACATAAGGCAATAACTAACATGATATATTTACTTGGCTGTAGTTGTCGACTGGCCTGGCTCTCACCGTGCGTACAAGGAACCTATCAACGAAGGCGAGGACCACTTATTGGAGCTAGTCTCGCCGTACGTGAAAGAGGAAGGCTGCATGTTCAAGGGTGTGTCACACAACAATGGCGAACACTTTAACAGTGGCTGCCGCAAGTGGTAAGCTTAGGGGGAAGGAACTTTGGGGTACTGGTTGGTATTCAGAGGCTAAGGCAGATGAAATTACAGATTTGCAATCAGAGCTCTTACCTTAAAGGCTTGTTCTTTCATTTCTATTACAAATATCAATAATACGAGCAGATTGATCGTGAACTATGACCGTCTTTAGACACAACTCTTGTCTACTTTTTTACATTTCCCGCCAATCATATTTTCCTTCACCTTGTTTGGGCGCAAGAAGCAGTGCATCAAGCCAGATTTTGGATATGTTGTAAAACGTTTATTACGCTTTGTAATATCGTTGATGGACTCTTCATTTGTGTTGGGAAACGGCCGTGTGTCAAAATTAACGAAGAGAGTATCGGCCAAGATGAAAACTTGTAGAGTGTTGTGAATCGCGATAGAAAACTCACCTGATCTTGTACCTATGTCTGCAATTTGCACATATCCTAAACTTAAAACAATTGACAAATCTGTCCTCCAAATAAGATTCATATTCATACAAGTCACAACGAGAAATTATCAGTTTTGTACCTGACGTCTTTTCGCGTCAATCCAATATGGCGTCTAAAATCATTGCGAGATCACATGGCCTTAAAGTAACTTTATTTAAGTGTCAGTCTTCTAATTCATATGAACTAATTGGGGACACTGGGCCTACGGTTTAACGTCCTTAGGTTTTCAAACTATCGAGAAAGTATAGAAGTAGGTTTTCAAACTATCTAGAATAGTAAAGGAGCTAATATATGATGTCGTATTCCCTGCAGTGAATGTTCAAACGGTAAAGTCTCGTGTGACGTTAGCGGGTGCTTCCCAAAACAGCGTAAGTATGGCTTTTGTTTTCACTAGAACAGGAAAGATTTTAACTTATCCCGCATCTGTTTCAATATTTTCCCTAGAGAGCAGCACATACAGAATACAGTCCAAGTATATTGTATGTATTTCATTTCCAGAATAAGAACAGTTCCCAAACACATGTTTATACGTATTATTTCAAAAGACTCCTAACGAACGCACCCGAAGATTAGAGTGATTTTACCTTTAAAACCTGTGAAGCAGATCACTCGTTTAAGGAGTTAGTACTTCTGTATTTCGGTACTAGCTATAAATATTTTAGTTATGTTTTGTCCTTTTTAGTTTAATAGATATTGACTCAGTTGTATATTATTGCACGGCCGGTTACTGAGTGAAATCGCTTTATCGGTTTTTGTGATCCTTTTGTGTGTGTGTCAAGTCTCTACTTGATTTGATCGTCTGTCCTTCGTTGTTTAGAATCATGACATCTTTTAACCCAAATTTGTGAAACAAATTTTTTGTTGCATTTTTTTTTCTTGTAAGAGTCCACTTTGAAAACGCCCCTCAACACTGTTGACGTCCAAAATATAAAACCTGAGGACATAGATAGATAGATAGATACATACATACATACATACATACACACACACACACACACACACATACATACATACATACATACATACATACATACATACATACATACATACATACATACATACACACATACATACTTACGTACGTACGTACGTACATAAATACATACAAGCGTGAAACCTAGGTTGCAGTTTTTATTATCTATATCAACAAACACTTTACGTTTATCCATTAAAGTTTTAACGTTTATAACAGCTCTGCCTCGGCATTGAGCACTTTTTGCGCAAGTGGCATAAAATGTAGAAACTATATACATGCAGATGTAGTGTAAAATATGGTGTGGTGACACTAATGTCGATGTAATTGCAGAGAGGTTTTGACTTTTAAAAATTAAGATATAAAGATGGTTAAAACTATAATATAAAATAACTTAAAACTCCGTCTTATTCTAAACCACCTTTATATCTTAAGTTTTATACAAGTACATCCATACGTACGTACGCACACTTGCAAATCGAAGCTGTCAGGTTCAAAAGTACTCAATTCAAAAGTGCTCATTGCGTGACGTTGCATTGCATTACGTTACGTTACGTTACGTTACGTTACGTTACGTTACGTCAATTCGTTTCATGATATCATATTATAACCAACTGCTAACCTAATATAGTCTATATATGCATTACAATATGTGTAATAGAATTGAGAAAGGTTGTTTGACGGATTTTATAAATAATAATAATAGTAATAATAATGATAATAACTAATAATAATTGGTTTATTTAAAACATATACCATGGCAATATGAAAATCGGAAAGCTGGTATATTTACAAATATTCGATCCAATTCAGTTAAATTAATTATAAATTACAGGTATGTTAAAAAAAGCTATAAAAAATTACTATATGCATTATCAAAACCAAGATGCCCCGCAGCAGAGTACTGTAACACGAATTGAATGTGCCAAACGCTGCCACGCATGACACGACTAATGTAAAGCATACATAGCTGTTCTCCAGGAGCAACAGTATACCCCTCAACAATTAATTACTCGTATATGTGCTCAAGGTCTGACCTTTTATGCCTGGTCAAAGAAATCCAGCACCTTTTACATCAAACTCGACAAATACGGCTACCAAAAGCCAACTTTTATGTATACATACATAGGCAAGAATGTTTTTGTTATTATCAATTTAAAAACGTCACTGAGTGTAGGGTTGTACAGATCGAACCGTCACTTAACGGCATGGGTATATAAATGGATGGTCGAAGATTGTATACGTTTGGGTTAGGGGCGGTACAGTTCTACGTTAACGGCTATATCGGTCACGCATGTGGTTTCCAGGTAAACATACTCACCCGACGGAATCGTAGGTGTTGGAGGTGCAGTGGCTGGTGGTGCTGTTGCTATGTAATAAAATAAGTTATCTGATTACCTGTTGAACATTTCGTGACTGTTAAAGGGAGAGTATCACGGTACAGCGCATGCGTGCGTAATGCCTCTTAAACACAACAAAAAGAAGTTTTACATGCCATTGCTAAATATTATTCAACTGAAACAACGTTTTGGAACAAAAGCCCTTTGATTAAGCGCGTTCGGCGGGGTTTGATGCATTTGCGGGCTATTTCAATAATTTGTTCTCGGGGCCGACACTAAATTCACTTCACAACACAACACTACAATCTTATCTGCTTCAATCGCCTTCTAAAACAAGCCATCCGACCAAATAGTGTACTGGGAAACACGGGTTTATATTTGAGTTGCTCATATTAGTCATTATTTTTAGCATATATCTCGTTTTTGTCGGATTTAAGAGACATTGCGTACAAAACTTTGTGCCTTTTTGGAACTGAAAACAAAGATGGCGTCAACTTGGAAAGGAACAAGAGAGTTCAAAAGACGGTTATTAAGGTTCTGATTCATCAAATTTCGAGCTGAATCATAAATAAATGATCATTTCGAGTTTTAAAATGTTTATTAGTCTCACAAATGGCTTGAACTCGCGACTCGTACATGCATGCAAAGTTCGTTTTTCTCGCCTGCAGTTCTGCATGGTTCAATAATTTAAAAAATGAGTAAATATCGAAACTCAGCAAAGGATGCGAACCACTGAATTCGAAATAATTTCCAACTTACTTGTTGTGCAGGCGCCCAGTTCAGGCGAGAGTAACTACAGTGTAAGCAACTCAGGATCAGCAGTCTCGGCATGAACTGATGAAGCGACTCAGCGAACTAGTGCTAGTGCTGACGATCTAATTTTTATTCCCTAAGGAAGCCCTCCACAACCTATTACCACGGAAAAGCAATACTGTAGTTTATGTCAAAGTTATAAAATCTGTGAACAACTTCGGAAGCAAATTTTCACAGGAACTATACGACTGATATGCAAGTTTAAAACATGTGCCGCTTTGAAGTACTAACCAGTAACCGTCAGCCAGTTCCAAATTTCCAAAAAGGCACAGTCTTAACCGCGCCTATGGCGATGGCAGGGTCACGTGATAATGCTGGGAAACAGTCAAATAATATTAATAAAGATTCTTATTTACTCCCGTCAAAATTCATAAATATGACAAAGGTAATTCTTCAAAAAATGCTCAGTGCCACGTATTTAGGTTAACTATAAATAAATGGTCAAACTAGATAGCATTGTAACTATGGCAATTAGGCTTCTTATATTAGACACGACTGCAACCTACATTTTAAAATATTTCGTGGTCGGTACTATCAGGGGTACTATCGAATTACACTGGTTGGATTGACCATGCTGTTTCAATGTTCAATAAATATTGTTTTACAGTTCCACGGATACATTTAGAATTAGAAATCGGGAGAAGAGCCTAGCAATACATTTTAAGCAGAAAAAGACGCCAAAATATAAGTTTCTATTAAAAACAGCAAATTATAAAAAAGAAATGGCTGCCAAAAAGGAAGCGGTTGAAAGAAGAACAGTTATTTTCTTAAAATTTGACGTTACGTTTGGAAAAGAGATTTAGGATCTGAAGGAAAGAAAACCACTCGCAGAGGGAATAGAGTCCTTGCTGCAGTAGCATACCTCCTCGAGCCGTATTTTTAAGGCACGAACTCGTACCTTTCCTGTACAAATCTTCTTTCATTATTTTTAAAGCTTGTTCAAAACATAAAATCGTTAGTTTATCCAAGCATACGAAAAGAAACCGTTTTCCTCCCAAAACGAACACTCCTTTGCATGATAGCCCTCGTTGTCCAGAGACTGTACGCCGTCATTTGTAAAAAGCGCGGTACCTCTGGGGTATTCATGCCATAGGGGACTCTTCACTTTCCCGTACCGGATAAAAGACCCCAACTCTCGCCGTAGATCCCTCATAAATGCCAAATCACGCCCCGAAGGCTCGTACTTAATGGTGGAATTAGGAAAGCCAAAAAACGCCAAAAGATCCCACATGTGAAAGGAAAATGTGCAAGGGATTCCAAACAGAACAACGGGCTTGGTGGGGCGGTTGGTGATAACATACCGATAAACTGGGTTACTGAACCCTGTTGACGCATTCAAGGAAATTACGTCATCAGGGCAGTTAACTCTGATATCAGACCCCATTGTAAGATACGAATACTGTGCCGTGCCGTTATACATCGCTATGGCAACAGTGGTCTTGTTGACACCAAGAAAAGGCTCCAAGTGATCCCTCGCGTATTTCTCATAAACGTCCCAAGATTGAAAGTTTTCCTGATGTAAGAAATCAATTTCCTGCGCAAGGGTCCCGACAATAAGGGGAACATCGTTAGCTCTACCTGTTGCCATGGCAACTAAGGGAGGTTCTGGAACAACGAATCCGTCAACAACCGCGATGGCGCCGTCAAATTGTCCTTTTGTAGGTAGATCAGACTGACTGTCCATTGACCAGCGGGGATATACATACCATGGAATCACCTCCACCACTTGCTTGGGACTGAGGTCGTATAAGCACTGTGTGATCAGTCAGAAATAAGATAAACAAGCAACAAATTTATGAAACCTTGTTGAGCCACATTACTGACACAGCGTAAAAGTCGTTGCTTGCCTTAGTCCGTAAAGTTTAGGTGACTATGGTACAGAAGACCGTATTTTTTAAAAATTTAGAAGCAGTTCCATCAGACTTACCGAATACATAGTTAAAAATAAATAAATACAAAAATTAATGACGCAAAAATAAAACACACAAACAACAAGGTAAGCGTGATGCGGGGCAAGCGAATGGACACTAGGTCCCGACGAGGCTGACCCCTCAACACAAATACAAATGCAACTGCTCAGCCATTTACTCAACGTGTGCGGGCAAATTTTCGTGAGAATTTCACCTCGCGAGGCCGTTTCACAGATATCAAACACGATAGATATTTGTCTAACTTGCGGACCAAAATATGGAAATAACGTGCAGACCCTTGCGGACTATTTGCGGACCTGTGAAGACCAAAAAAGAGGAATCAAAAGCCCATTATACTAAACTACTTATAAGTCGTAAAGGAACGTGGGATGATTAAAACGGATTATAAACTCAATGAATGATTTTCAAGTACTTTCCCGGCCTGGAAGTTATTTTTTCAAATTCAAGAACTTTCCAGGATTTTCAAGGACCGTGGCAACCCTGTAGTATGTCTGTGTGCTCCAGGTACAATAGAATCGACCCCCTCCCTCAGCGGAAATATAGTTAGACACTTGTTAACTCACCTGAGCATAATGTCACCAGCAGGATCATTCAGACAGTTCCTAGTTGCATCAATAATCTTATGGTGAAGCCCTTTCTGTACAAACATACTGTGCGTCTGTGCGATGTTGAAACAGTAGAATAAACCCCCTTTCCCAACCCAGGGGAAATATAGTTAGATAGTTGTTAACTCACCTGAGCACAATGTCACCAGCAGGATCATTCAAACAGTTCCTAGTTACATCAATAATCTTATGGTGAAGCCCTTTCTGTACAAACATACTATGCGTCTGCGTGCTCCAGGTACAGTAGAACAGCCCATGGCTGGCACATTGACTGCAAAACAGCGAGTAGACATCTCTGATTTCTGGAAGCTCACGGTCCATCATAGCAGCCATTTTTGCAATTGCTTGACTGTTAGAAACCACAGTCATCTGCGCATCCGAATTAATCTCAGTACACCTTAATGGGAGCAATAAAAAAGAATTTCAAAATCAGATTAATTATTAACTAGAATTCTCAGTCTACGGCCATCCTTTTAGTCAGTAAATTGACTGCAGCAACAATAGGACATCACTGACTTAACCCATTTGGTTCGAAACACTACATTCTCAAAGTTTCCTGGAATTCTGAAAAGTTCTGCAATTTGTTTGACTCCCAGAAAGCTCTTGGGGAATCATGTCAATCCAGACTGCAGTGTATGGATATGATTGACATATGGACACAGTTGACACACAGCAGACATACAGCTAATATGTTTTTGTTGTTTCTCCTTCCATGCAAAGATGAACATGACATCACACACGAGTCCACAGATGGCTAAGGAGACCAATCTGGGCACGAAAATAACACTTGCAATAAGAGCAGAGATATAGCTGTGATTTATAGGATTGGGTTGGGAACAATTGTGTCAATTTACGTTGCTGCCGCATCAGGATGGGTGACAGGTAGTATATGGGGTACAGCAAATACACGGACAGCACCAATGTATAGTCAACACAAAGACTGTGATTATATTGAAAACAGGTTTCCACTATAAACTATAATTAATCTAACAAAGAACTTTACTTACCCAGTCACACACCCAAGTGAATGGAAATTAATTTCTATAATCAGGTTCTTTAGTTCATCATTCAATGAACCATTTGTATGCACTGAATGGGGGTCCAAGAGAAAAGCATCCGTGGCCAAGGGCAACACATTATTCTTGACCATCAGCTTCAGTTCCTCAACAGTTTCAGAGAAGTTCCACAGAAAGTAAAGACACCACACCAACAGTTTACACTGCATAACATTCAAAATATTCACTGTTCTTGAGTCCCTTTCAAGTACTTGCCTGTTTAGATTGAAATGAAAACTGAATTACCTTAATTCTGTAACATATGGTAGTTCCAAAGACAATTGGAACGAGTGTTAATGCATGGAAACGCAGTGTCATGACTAAATGCAATATTGCCTGCAACTGACCATAGCAAAAAAGATGGCGATGATACATTTACTAATAATTCTTAGCGCACAAAACCCTTAAAAACACTTATAAAAATGCCCTGAAAAGTCCTTAAAATTTCAAACCTAGCACTGACAATGTTTTTGCAAAAATATATGACTTTCTATGTGCTTATCTGTTATGTTAGGTTTGCAAGGCATTGTGGTTAAATGTATCGACATCATTTTCTAGTACGGTCAGTCATTGCAATCATATGTTGCATGCAACATGTACTAGTCTACACAGTTTGCTTATCATCAAGTTTTTCTGTTGGTTGTCAGCTGTCACAGAAATCATCACTTATTATACTTAAAATGTGACAGTTGCATCACAGCATTAAGTGCAACACTGGTGGTTTAGCCAATTAGTCCAGGATGTGCATTTTGACAATTAGTGAATTCAATTATGATGTCATGTGACATCACAAAGATGCTATCTTGTTTTTCATGGTGGGCATCTTGGATTTTTGATGACGTCAGAATTTTGCCTTAATTGATTTGAAATTAGTTTAAAAACACGGCATTGTCCTTTTTCTGTTAATTTTTTTTTAATTTTGAGAAAAGTCGGAAAGTTTCAAGTTGATAGCAGCCTAGATAGGGTTAAGCTATGGGTACACAGTGCAACGATTGCATGCAATATTACCTGCAACTGTTGCAGTCAGCATGTCCATGTGCAATA
This sequence comes from Epizoanthus ramosus, assembly GCA_026413505.1. Lineage (NCBI taxonomy): Eukaryota > Metazoa > Cnidaria > Anthozoa > Zoantharia > Epizoanthidae > Epizoanthus > Epizoanthus ramosus. The sequence goes on from JANVCJ010160803.1 coordinate 10,137, forward strand.
ACACTGCAACCAATGTAATGTATACACAATTGGCAGGTTTTTCTTTTTGTGGTCTGTTGTCAGTCTAAAACATTAATTAAAATGTGTTACCATTTTTTTAAAATAACTCTAAATTTATATTTATATTTTTCTTTCTCCTTTTATCTATTTGTTTTAGTTGTGGAATATCTGGAAACTAAGTATATTATCCATGTTAAATAAAGTTATTGTATTGTATTGTTAGTAAAATTTGATATTTTTATCATGCCAACGCATGCAATACAGGCACATGATGAAATGCTGCTTGCAATGTTGCAGAAGTAGGATAGGAACCTACATGACTACTTCATCTACTGCACACTGTAACGTTATAATTATGTTAAGGTTGACACACAATGCAATTTACACATTGAGCATTATTAATACTTTATCCCATGCCTTAGAAAGTAAAGCCAATCAGAAGCCTATAAAACCACTGCATATTGTACAGTATCCAACAGATAATATCACATGATTGGGTAACATTACACTGCTTATCTCTCTCAGGGGGTACACCTTGAAAGTTAGGGTGGAGGTGTTCTGCTGAGCCCTCAAGACCCTGACCCTGTTACAGACCAAGAAAATTCACTTTCTGCAACCCTGTTCCAACTGTCAAGAACAGGGCCCTGTTCCAGACTACACACTGTAGAAGTAAGGAAAACCTACCCTGTACCAGATTAAATGTTATCAACAAATATTACTGAGTATGGTACATTGTACATCTGAAAATCTAGGCAATCTAAACAATTTTTTGGACCAGCGCTTAATTGAAAATCACAACTAATTGCATTCACGGGTAATAGCCAAGGCCTTCCCAGTTAATTACAACCATGTCCCAGAGTAAAAGTATTAAAACAGAGTGATTTACATACCCTGTTCCAGACTAAGAACAGCCAAAATCCATACCCTGTTGAGCAGCACATCCCCATAGTCTATATATAGGAGAGCCCCCCCCCCCCGGTTGTCTCACTTGATGTACGATATTCTAAAGTCTGTTCAAATACTTCCAAAACCTTTCAAAAGATTAATTTGTAAAATCCTGCAAAATATTTTCTTATCTTACATAGATTTCAGGACTCTTTCCAAGAATAAATCTCCATCGAATTATTTCCAAAGATTTTCCGAAAATTACTGTAAGTTAAAGATTATTGTCAAAACATTTCTGAAATGACTTTAACAATTTCCAAAGAGCTATGAAGATTTTCCAAAATATTTCCGAAGATTTCCAAAGATATTCATTTGGTATATTACGGGATAAAGTACCTAGTTGGCCCTGTGGGTCAACTAAACATTATGAACTTTGTGGAGGGCAGTCATGTGGCCGAGCGGTTTAGAGCACTGGAATTGTAACCCGGAGGTTCTGCGTTCATTTCCAGCAGGCACCTAGCCACACTTCTGAACAAAGCCTCAGTTCTGGTCAGCCTCCCAGCCAATAGGGTTTTTAACCATTTGTATTCCATTTGATTATGTTTTCCAATTTCTGATATGGTACCGAAAAGCCCCAATGGAGGGGGACATTGGGGTTTGTGGTGTCGCTCAGTTTTGTGTGCAGTATTTCGGTGAATAAAATCCCACATTGCGGTATTGCGGTGACCTCAAATTAATCCTACGGTGTGCGATGTTTATGCTCTTGAAGCTACGGTGTTCGGTGAAATGAAATTATTCACGGCCCTTTGCAGTGTTACTGTTTCTCGTGATGTGGTGATTTTTGTATTTTTTTGCAGTGTTGTGGTATTCGGAGACCCCCAATGTCCCCCTCCCAATGGGAGAGTCACCATTAGATTAGATTATTACAGACTATATTAGATTAGATATAATACAGTAGATAGATTTTACCATTTATTAGTAATTTTAGTTTTAGTTTTTAAACTGTAAATTAATACACCAATCACCATGTAATTTGCACTTTATAAATGTTATAAATGTTAATTATTATTATTATTATTATTATTATTATTAAATAAGTATTTTAGATATTATACCTGTCCTTGTCTTCTTCCTTTTCACACTTCTCTCTGTACTTCAGGAATGAAAACCTGAAAATCTCTAAGAAAATATCAAAACCACCCTCTTGGACAAAATACCGACGATTTCCCGCCGTTTTGGGTCTTTTCCACGGTGAAAACAGATTCAGTGAAAGTTTATCTAGAGCATCAACAATCATGACGTAATCCAGATCCATAAAATTGCTCCGAAGGAAATGACTTCCGGCGTTCAGGAGAATCTCTTTTCTTGAACATATTCTCAAAACAAACTGATTCAAATCGTCCACAAGTTGCTGAATTTGTGGGATGTCAGCGTCGCTTAAAAACTGCACCTCAATCTCATCTCCCTGTCTAAAATACAAGTTCTTTAGCAAACGAGAGTCGTCTTCTAACCGCCTGTCCTGGTAGAACAATATCTGATCGCATACAGGCGCCTGAATAGCTTCTTGCACGGAGAGTTTGAGGTCCTGCACCCGTTTGTGCTCCCAGTTGTCAAGGACAAGTTTCACCCGACCTGTAGCGCCTGTGCTTGAGCATCTGTAGCTAGCAAATAACTCCATGTTCCTAGAAAGCACACTGTTTGAGTGCTGTTTATACGGAATTCTGACCACGTCCAATCTGCCTATGAAATATCCGACCGAACCGCCATTGGCAATATGCCGAAATAACATATCCCATAAAGCATTGCTGGCTGACAGACTCTCACTTAGGCCTGGGACTGAAGTTAGTTGAATAGGTTTGGTCCCAGTCTCCAGATGTTCTGCTCCTCAAATTCCAAGATGGCGGACATAGCACGCTACTGGCACACAGGGATGAGAAAGGCATTAATTCACTCTTCTTTTGAAGGTAAACAGCAGTGTCTCTTCATTCATCAGACTTAGAATGAACGTAGATAATATTTTCCTATCTATTTTTTGAAGGTTACGCTATTGGATATTGGCCCAAAGTATATACTATATTGGCAGGAGTATAAATGACCAGTAATTTATTTTTGTTTCTTTTCTTGGAAAGATTGCGTCATTATTCTGGCCAATCTGTACTTCCGTTTTCTATAGAAGATCAACATGAAATAAATGCAGCTAAAATGAAATTACGAGTTGGGAAAGACTTGTAGAAACGATGGAGTTATTTGCCTGCTACAGGTGCTCAAGCACAGGTGCTACAGGTCGGGTGCAACTTGTCATTGACAACTGGGAGAACAAACGGGTGCAGGACCTCAAACTCGCCGTACAAGAAACTATTCAGGTGCCTGTATGCGATCAGAAACTCTTCTACCAGGACAGGCGGCTAGAAGACGACTCCCGTTTGCTCAAGAATTTGTATTTTAGACACGGAGATGAGATTGAGGTGCAGTTTCCAAGCGATGCTGACATTCCACAAATTCAGAAATATGTGGATATTTTGAATCAATTTGTTTTGACAGTGTGTTGTAATCAGGAATCTTTGTTGAATGGCATGAGTAACTACCTAGAGAGCGATTTCACTGAGCATGTTTACACAATGGCTATCGATGGCCTTGATGAACTTGCATCGCATTATTTTTCACTCTGGAAAAAAACGAAAACTGCAGCAAATCGAAGATATTTTGTGCAGGAGGGTGGCTTTGATGCTGTGGTTGAAATTCTTAGGTTTTCGTGCAGGCAGTGCAGAAAAAATGTTGACAATCCATCAACTGAAGGACAGGAAAGGTATATTACCATAATCATAGAGCAGTGTCATTGCAAAAATCCCACAATACACTACCTCTTATTTGGGTGAACTAGTTTCATACAAGGCACAAATGAATTGGCACAACTGATTGACAATTATTGTGTAGTGGATTGTGAGAAACTGGAAGTTCTCACAAATGAGATACTGTACATTGTGGGATTTGCAAAGGGAGTAGATACCCAGCAGACCTTCCAACCTCTGAAATCCCCAACATCTGAAACCCCCAAACCGTGAGCTCTCCAAAATTTCCCCAATAAACCTTGAGATTTAGGTCCCAAACCGTGAGATTTATAAAAAATTATGATAAAAACAAGACTAATTGAGCATCAGAATGAGGTCTGAAAATAGATCGCCCTAGATTCCCTGTGAATCCGAAATGGCCACTTCAAGCAAAACACAATTATTCAAAGACGGATATTTGGGTATGCAAATATTTGGTTGAAATGGACTACAATAAATGAAAATTAAGACTTAAGTATTATGAGTGTCAACTGAAGATAACGTTTGGAGTACTAGCTTTGAGTTGCTGATCATGATATTGAGAGCACAGGTATTTTGGGACTACAAGAAATGAAAATTAGAGTCAAGTGTCAAGATTGAATTGTTGAATTGCTGACACACAGTAGTTAGCAAAAAGCTTAAATTTTATACCCTGTTGATGACAAATTTCCCCAAAAGCCAAAATCTGATATCCTGTTTACAACAAGGTCTGAAAAGTATACTGTGTAGGGCTGCACATCCCTGTCTAGGTTATATTCTTATGGGAGTTACCTGTGGGGGGGGGGGGGGGGGGGGGGCGGGGGGGGGTGGGGGGGGGGGGGGGGGGGGGGGGGGGGGGGGGGGGGGGGGGGG
>JANVCJ010160914.1:0-14697 GCA_026413505.1 Epizoanthus ramosus
GAAGAACCGAATCAAATTCAAAAGAACGATGAAGATGTGGAGTTTTTGTTTTTTGCCTAGCGGGAAATTCAAAACATGAATTTTTCTGACATGTGTTTCTTCTCACTCCCGGTTGAAAAAAACATGTATCAGGGCCATATAATAAACATCTTATTAACTGAGTTTGCTCGTTCTGTACCGTAAGTTACAGACCCTCATTTTTTTCCTCATTGGCCCTCGAGCTGCGCTCTCGGGACATAAGAAAAACTCGGGTCCGTAACTTACGGTACGGACCTTGCACTCGGTTAATAAGAGTATAGTATTGCACTGTGTTGATGTACAAATTGAGCACTGCAACGAGCACAGGCAAACATACGTAGTTTTCACAATCTCTTTGACAGCCTGTAAATTTCTGAAGATAAACTGTAAATTAAACAGTATTTTTTATCTGGGGCTTATTTTTTCGGAAAGAATAGAATTCCATAATTTAACAAGTCGTCCAACTGAAATGTCACTCATCTCAACATTTTTTAAAACATTGAATGTAGCAATATGAAGTTATACCAAATGAGGTCTACAGACCAGTCTTCTAGTTGATTATACAGTATTCCTTCATGCATGCAGTTACAGTCAACATTACTCCTATGCATCATCTATGTGACAGGACGAATAAATGGAGGAACTTTACAATGAAATTCAGGGCTAATTTTGGGAGGGGAGGGGCAGGGAGAACATTATTTTCATATTCAAATAACAATTTTATAAAACAGGGTAGAAATAACATGCACTCTGATTGGCTAACATGGCAAATGAGTGTTTATAAATATTGGAGGATAAAGACACTCAGTCACCCAGTTTATCTTCATCTCATTGCTATTTTAGAAAAGCAATATAAAACAGCTGCTTGTGTCTATTAACTGTGATATAAACACGATGAAAGTTGTAGGGCACTTTAAGAGAAGCAGGAGAAATATTCGGCTTCCTCTAATGTTCCTCATGAACTTCTCTCGTGCTCTACAAAATCATTTTGTTTACTTCAGGTGTCTTTATCAGTTTAAAGACACTTACAGGCATTATATATCGCTTAAGTATCCCAGTTATAACAGGCTGAGTTAAGGTTAATTGTTGTAATTATAGGATAAATATATTGTTGTGCAAGAAATAAAAGTTGCCAGTTTATAGTTTATATAGTGCGTAGTTGTCTTGATTTGCTGGCGTCCAGTTAAAACAGCAATCACGCCTTACTTTGTTGCTCAATAAATATATTTATTGTAACAAGTTTGCAATGATGTTCTGTACAGTGTATCACTATAATTATTATTTTTTTTATTGCCACACATGGGCAAAACCTAGAGGCAGCTCTTAACTTCACATTACTGTAAGGGTGCCTCCGGCTCCATTTGTCAGGTATTAGTTCTTGCCGTTGTAAGTGGAAAGAGCACAAGCACTAGCATTTTTCCCTGCCAAAACTCACCCAATTTCTACCCCCTCGCCATCCATATCAGGAGAACTGAGCAGCTCTACTCCATGAGTAGGGCCAGTCTGGCCAGAACTAGCCTGTGTTGCAAAAGAAAGGGGGAGGGAGAGATAGGGACTGGGGAGAGATGGGACTCATGAGTCCAATCCTCATCTTATTTTCATTTTTCCTTGCCCTCCCCCCCCCCTTCCCTTCACATTTGCTACACAGGCTAGGACAGAACCAGTTCCAATTTATAGTTCTTTGTCGTGTTCCATTTGGGACCTGAGCATTCTAGATATATTTACATGGGTTACAAGTACATGTGCAGCTCGGAGCAACATAGTGTTAGAGTATCTTTTGTGTATCTATAGTACAAGTATGACTGTGTAATAGTCTAAAAAATCAATATGGGTTTTGTTTGTCAAATTGTTGCAGCATGAACTCTGACAAAATTGTTTAACAGATTTAAGTTTCCTCCATATGGCATTAACCTTAACTTGCAGATAAACTGAGTGTGTTTATAAAAGTGTATATTGATTACCTTTCTCTGTCAAAATGATGTAATAAAGAGCTACTTTGTGTCATTGTTATCACTGAGTTGCTTTGTGGATGAAGACATTTTTGTGTTGACATGGATCACATTCATGATAAAAATGGCGCCTGGTGTTTACCTCTGAAAACTGAATATTTAAGCTTCATGTTTGTCTGTCAATATTCTCTTACTGAAATAAAATAATGATTTGCCAATAACAACGCCGTAATGAAGTGCAACACCTATCGTAATAGAAAATACTTCTAGCATCATATCCTAAACATTTGGAAGAATGATCGCTATTAAATGTATTTTGGTTTGTACTGACAGATAATGGCATCTAGTTCACAGCTACTAAGTGTCCTAAGTAAACTGAATTACTGTTCAGCTGTGGAGATATTGAACCAACTTTGATTATAGAAAGTTCATAACTAGGTATTTTCTGCTAGGCAGAATGTGATTGCAATTTTTTGTTTTGCCAAATATCATCTAAGAGTATCAATTATCACATAATTTATATAGGATGAACTTTTTCTGATATCTAATAAAAACCAATTTATATAAAATAATAAAAATGTACAAACTTGGGGAACAAATTTTTGGAGAGATTAGGCAAACATTATACTTTGTTGACCATTGGCATTTTGTAACTTGTTTGTTTTTAGACATCCATTCAGTCCAAGAAGTTTATCGCTATTATTTTCATAGAATTCAAACATCTCTTGCAGGCCCTGGTTTCCATCAACGACCTGAAACACAAAATAAATAGGAGAATTGTATTTAATAAGGGGAGCCAGAGAGTTCCAATCCCTCCCCCTGGCTGCTTTCTGTCTTGCTCTCTCTTATTCATATTCTTTGAAAACGTAAACTGGGTCAGAAACAAATTTGTTTTGATATGTTTTTTTCCCATATTTCCTCCTTTTTAAAAACCTGGCTCCCATCCATAATGGTTGCCCACCCACTTTTCTCCCAGGCCCCGGCCTTGCATCAACTACTACCAGGTGAGCATACAATAAATCCACTGACATTAAATTCCACAATAAGTTTCACAGTTTAAGCTGGCTGGGGAGATGAAAGTTAAGATGCATGGCTTGTGAGAACACTCGTAGCATTTTATTACTAATAGCTGAACAGTGACCAGGTGGATGTGCAACTTTGAGTAGATGTCAGTCGTTGGACACCAGTCACCTTCTGTTAGAACCCCTGATTATGGAATAATTACACAAATTCATGTTTCAAACAGAATATTAATATTATGTATTCAGGATGAACATGGACCACTTTCAAGACTTACAATAACAGGAGCAGGAACAGTTCGCTTCTGATGTATTAGCCAGTCTTCATGTTTGCCGTGCAATGCCTCAATCAGCTCCTGCATTAGTGCAACCACAATCATATGACATTAAAATAACTGAGTATCCAGTTCTGATCATTTTTTTTATTATTTTGTATATTTTAGCCATTGACAAAATAGGTGAGACAAAACACATGTCCTGATGTGACAACAGCATCATTGCAGAGTGAAATAAATAAAAATGCTTGTCTAATTAGACAGAAATTAATTAAAGAAATTTAAATCTTGTAATTAAAACTAATGCAATGGAAAACAGAAGTTTAACTTAGAATCGCATAGTTGAGGCAAATCTTGCACGCTGATTGGCTAACGGCAGTGCAAATTTACCGTGGAATTGCATGACCTAAATTCCCCAGCTGCATGCGCTGAAGTTTGTCCATGTTTTTAAATCAATGTATAAATGACTGCGATTCAAGGAAAATTCAATGCCTGACGAGGGAATTCCACGTTAAATTTCACTTGAAAAACTGATATCACACTCATCGCTGCGCGATTCGTGCGATATTGTTTTTCGCGTGAAATTTAATGTGGTAAGTAGTATTACCGGTATGTAATCTAGGGGGAGAGGGGAAGAAATGGGGCAAAAAAGAGACATTTTGAAAATATCACACTGAAAGGTATTTTAAGCTAACTAATCTGCAGTCTGAAAAAACCCAGAAAATTTTAAATTTACTTTTACATTTATTTTTATTCACTTCGTTGCACAATAAATGTTTGGTTGGTATCCAACCATATAAAAGGCACCATTCTTATGGTTGCACTTAATGGGACTGATGGAGAAGGTGAGGTTTGAATGATTTTAAAAACCCCAAATGAATACCTATGTAAGGTTATCCATGGCTTACCAAAATACAGCAGAAAAGTTTATGTAATATAAGTTTATATCAGTTAAAATATATATGCACAGCTTTCCAAACAGACTTGTTGAGATAATCTCAACCTGGTTACAAATTCCTGTAATTATATTATATTATTTAATAAGGGTTTCTCCATAAAAATCCCCATTTGTACTGCAATACATATAGTATAATTATTTTCATAACAATTTTTAAGCTCCTTCAGAGACTTGGTGCTGGAAATAATTCTCGAGGAAGGAGTGCGTAAAATTTAGTTGCAATTAATGCAATTGCATTAGAAAGAACACCATGATAACATACTGCGGGCAGTTTCAACTTACCACTGGTAATGACGTTTCTTCACTTCTCTGTCTCTTCTTTATTCTTTCCATGCACTTCTCAGGTGAAGTTCTTAGATACACTGGAATAAAACAGGGTGTATATATACCATTAAACCAGGAGACTAGGAGACTTGACTTGCAGTGTCCAGCTAACTAGTACATGCTGTACTGAGTTAAGTCTGCTCTGACAAAGAGGTGACTCATGAAAACGCTCACAAATACAGAACTATTATTAATTTGAAGAGGTTCCTGTCTGTAGTCCCAACTCCAAATGGGCCCACATGTTACAGAAAGACAACATGTCATGTGTATTAACCTGTTCTCTCATAAGTGTAAACTGAACTACAAAAATTAAAGGACCAGAGTTTTATCTAAATTTTCCTACCTTTTATATCTCTATTTTAATCAATTGATGAACTTTATTTTTGCACTAGTTCTATTCATAGGCTTTGCCTACTTGTACATAATTATTAATTATAAATTTATTTATTTATTTTCCATTTATTTTTATTTTCCTCACAAGGAGGATTATTAGCTGGGTGGTGGTCAAAACAAATTATTTAATTTTCATTCACATGCAGTTCCTTATTGTCCAACCCTGTGCTTTAGTTTTGTAATATTAATAATGATCAGCCTGCCCCCTACGACAACTGAACTACTCACCAATCAAGTCCAGTTTTGGGGGTTCCATGGTTGTGATCCAGTTAAACCATTCTTGGTGAATACTGTCCTCAATTGGCGTCATAAGACCGCTACATAACAGTAGATGAAAGTTTTAAATTCAAAGTAACCAGATAGAAATTTATTGTAACTTGCCATTCATTCATTTGAGTATTAACCAAGTATATGAAATTAAAATAAGATAGCAATTAAGAATAGGCAGGTATAAAAGTCGGACCGGATCAACTCGGATTGGACTTAAGGTTAGGTTAGGGTTAAGTTTAGGGCTAGGTTATGGGTAGGATTAGGTTTAAGGTTAACCCTAACCATATCCATAACCCTAACCTAACCCTAACCCTAATCTTAAGTCTGATCCAAGTTGACCAGTCCGAGTTGATCCGGTCCAACTTATATACCTGCCTGTTTTGAAATTGTTCTTACCATAACAGAAATTGTCATAATAATAATAATAATAATAATGATATTAATAATCATGATGATGATGATGATGATGCTGCTGATGATGATGATAATAACACAATAACAATTACTATATTTACCACTGACATAACATTAACAACTGATTAACTTGTATCCCACAGAAAACTACAGCATATTAACTACAAGTTATTATGTTTAATATTAATTTTATACAATATGTTTAATATCTAGTCTTGTAATCTAGCCATTTTAATACACTGGAAACGTAAAATGTGTGATCCATAGAATTTAGGTAACTCAAATTTGTCTGATATTCACAAACAGCTACTCCAACGGTGTTGCCAGGCTTGACAGTAAAGAAAGTCAGCAAAAGATATCTTCTGGAGCTTCACAAAGGTAATTATATTAAAGGGCAAGTCTCGCCTTAAATGACATTGTGATTTTATTATTATATTTAATTCAACTTGTTGAACTGGTTACTAAGAATTATACAAATTTTATCAATGTGTGATGACTTAGATTTCTCGAGATACATGTATTAAGTGCTAAAGTTTGAATGCGTGTCACTGATTTTTCTTGAATATTTTATTTTGTGCTATAAAAGTTGTGTGCCAGGGAATGGAGAGGTTTTTTGCCACCTAGTAAGAGATTGTACAATGATTTTCACTACTGTTACTTTTTTGCAAACACCAAAAACATAATTTATTCAGTCTGTTTATTGCAATGAACCTCACTTGTGATGTTACAAATCTAAACTTTGACCCTTAATATCTCGAGAACTATTTGACACACAACAATAAAATTTACATCACAGTGATCAGTTCGACAAGTGGAATCAGATAAAATAATAAATCACAATGCCAATTTAAAACACTACTAGTTGAACAAGTACATGTACATGTAGATACAAAGACTACATGCTTATACAGTATATATTAATAAACCCCAAACATTTTGTATGTTTTAAGTCATCATAAAGGGGATGGAAATTGTTCCCTGCAAGTATTCATCTTGAAAATACCAGTGCTGACGAGCTCTAACAAGAGTGAAACAGCTGTCCACTGCTGCCACTTCCTTGGTACCTAAGCTGTGCATGCGTAGTCCCATTGTATTAATACTAAAAGCATAGAGATTCATTAATTTGTAGACTTTTGAAATGTAGCCCTCTGTGTCCATCTAGATTAACTTGTGTACTAGACAGGGGATACATAGATCCACGGTAAACCACATCCTGTGGCACCACATTTAGTAATTCTAGAAATATTGTAAATTGTAGAGTTTTTTTAGCTTTTCAAAATTTTCTATTTTCTATTGTAAATGCATTGAGGCTACACATAATGCGTTCTAAGAATGGTTAATTATTTTTTTTCATATACCATCCAATGTTGTATATAGTTACAGTTATTATTTATTTATTATTTATTTAACAATATTTATACAGAGGTGCCCAGTTCAGGAAGCAGTACTGGGGAAGACAGTTTCTCAAATTTGAATTAATCTAATATGAGCTGTTTAATTAATTAGCAGCACTACATATTATATCTTATATTTGAATCCGTACATTCCAGGTTCTGATGGTCTTGGCTTTAGCATCACAACTAGAGACAACCCAGCCGGTGGAAACACTCCTATATTTATCAAAAGTATTTTGGCAAAAGGGGCGGCAATTTCCGATGGCAGATTAAAAAGTGGAGATCAACTGATTGAGGTATATGTTTAGACATTTATGGTTTTTTACATCTTTCTTCTCTAGATTTCTGTGAATTCTTTTATTCATATACATTGACAATCGTTTTCAACCAATCAGAAAGTGAGAACATCATGACATGTCGTAAAATTATTTAATGTAATACATCTGGCAGAAATGTCCTTCCTCTATAGATCTGTACATGAGAAAGGCAAATATAAATATTTTAAGTAATTCAAGAAAAGCTAATAATTTTATGTACATTAAAATGCCTCTTATTTTTTTATGCAAATTTTATGTACATATTATTTTGTAATATAAACCTTGGCAATAAACTTTGGGTTGAGTTTATTGTCATTTTACAAACTCAACCCTTTATTTAAGGAGGATGACTACCAATAGTAGAGTACACTAGTTAATAAACTTTTGTCCTTCTGTATTGTACCCTCAGGTGAACGATACGAAGCTGACAGGAAAAACTCAGAGTGAGGCAGTGAATGTCCTTCGTAGCACAAGGGGTTTGGTTAAATTATTAGTTCAGAGAGAAGAGACAATACTAGAAGGTGGAAAACCAGTTATTGAGGTGAGTAGCAACAAAACCTCTTGAATGAACGGCTTTGATGGTAATTTCTTGTTGTTATTGCTGGTTGCAAGTAGAATATCACAATGTGAATAAATGCATGCTTTTTGTCATTTTTAAATTATATGGATTTACATGCATAAGGTATTAAAAAATAGCCATGTCCAGCTGAATTTTAAAAATCCATAATTTTCAAATTTTATGAAAATTGCATGCCCATCAAGACAAACAAAATGAGTAGTCATTTTTTGGGTTTTAGTCAATTGCTTCAAAAGTTGAGGACATTTTTGGTTTTAGCAAGTTTAGTTTTTCTCAGAGTGAGATTTTCCTATGTGGCTTAGGGCCATGCTCCCTTATAAGAGTTTGTAAATCAAATGGCACAGCTGCATCATTTTATTGGACCAAAAATTCAGAATATGTAAGAAAGCATATTTTTGGACCAAAATGTGTGCAACATACATGTCTCTGTGTGAGAGTTTGAGATAACATCTGAATGCGTGAGTCTCGTGCTGAATGCATGACACTTATAATAATAATAATAATAACAGTTCTTATATGCACTTGAGAACTCTGTCTTTAACAGATACAAAATGAATGGCTCTATGGTACAATTCTACTGATTCAAGAGTTGGGAATTGTATAGTACGTGTATATGAGAATTTTCTTTGATTCACAGGTAAATGAGGAAAGTACAGCTCAGTTACGAAATGAGGGAAATGAGGTCCTGAAGTTGAAAATCCCCCTTAATGTGTGTGGAGCAGCTGGTTTGGGTGTTAGTGTCAAAGGCAAAGCACGAGCTCGGCAGAACAATGGCAGAGGAAGCCCGCAGGATAAGGGAATCTTTGTCAAGTCTGTAATCAGTGGTGGTGCAGCACACAAGGTAATGCTCCCAGCAACCATGGAGTTGTAGAGTTTATAAAGATTTTACCTCCTTACAACATCAATATAAAAGTAAGGAATTTTTTTTATGAAAATAACAAAACTGATTCACTGCAGCACACGTTTTTACAGTGTGAGTTCATCCATTGTTATTGGCACATGTTATTTCCAGAGCGACACTGGTTGGTGCTTGTGTGGCTCCTTCTCCTTCTCCTTCTCCTTCTCCTTCTCCTTCTCCTTCTCCTTCTCCTTCTCCTTCTCCTTCTCCTTCTCCTTCTTCTTCTGTTAAGTAAAGTAATAGCTGTGTCATCACTTACTAAAATGGTTTAGGTCAGCATTGAGCACAGCTCATCAAACAATCTTAGCAAGATCCTTTTGAAATTTCAGGATGGACGTCTCAAGTCTGATGACCAACTCTTAAGTGTAAATGGTGTATCATTCATGGGGTTAACAAACTCTGAAGCTATGGAGTCGTTACGAGAAGCAATGCAGAACACTCGGCCTGGCCAAGCTTTCATTGATGTTACAATTGCAAGGAAGAAAGAACTTGACATGGAGCCTGGTGTACTGTACCCCTGTAAGTCCCTGGAGGACATTAATGCACCAGACCAGGAGAGGTCCATTGAAGCAGGGCCGCCAAAAGTGTCAGAAAGAAAAATCTCTGATGGTGGCAGTAAATCAGAAATTGTTACAAAAGTGCGTCCAGTTATTGTAAAAGGTATGCTCTGTCATTCTTGTTTCCAGCCATTGCCATTTTGCCAACATCTATAACTTAGATTTTTTAAATTTGTAGCTAGTTGGACGGCAGTACTGCAGTTTGTACACAAGTTTACAGTTTTTTCAGGTTAGTCACACTCATATAAGCTGACATCTACCGTATTTTTTATTTGTAAACACTCAGTTTAAGAGCAGACTGCACTTAAGATTAATTTCATTAGTTTAACATGGAGCATCGTTGCCGATCTGTGCAACATCAAGTAACTCCATACTGTTATTGCAGCTTTAAACCTACTCGCTCCATTTCACAGTAACCCTTGAATGTTAGGGGTGCATAGCACCGTTATAGTTACATGTACTGCAGACTCCATTTTTTCATTCACCTATTAACATTAGGTTGCTCACTGGTTAAACATTCCATAGCGCCAGTATGGTAGGGTATACTACTTGCTCCATTTCTCATTTACCCATGAACATTACATTAAGTGTGCACACCCGTCAATCATTCAGTAGCACCAGTATGATAGGGTATACCACTTGCTCCATTTCTCATTTACCCATTAACATTAAGTGCACTCACTGGTCAAATACCTGGTCAGCACCAGTATGGTAGTGCATACTACTCACTCCATTTCTCGTTTACCCATTAACATTACATGTAGGTGTGTTAACTGGTCAAATATATTCCATGGTGCCAATATGGTAGGGTATACTACTCACTCCATTTTTCATTTACCCATGATCATTACGTTAAGCATTCCATATTACCACTATGGTGGGGTATACACTGCATTTCTCATTTACCCATTAACATTACATGTAGGTGTGCTAACTGGTCAAATATATTCCATGGTGCCAATATGGTAGGATATACTACTCACTCCATTTTTCACTTACCCATGATCATTACGTTAGACATTCCATATTACCACTATGGTGGGGTATACACTGCATTTCTCATTTACCCATGAAAATGTGGGAATACTAGTGAACCATTTCAATATTGTATATCATCTTGCTCCATAATCCTGTACATCATTAAGTGATTCCAAAAATGTGTACTGATGTTGTTTTTAGATATAGATAGATGGTTTATTATTTTGCTTTCTTTTTTCAAATCAGACGTCGATTCTGAGGAGGACAGTTTCACAGCAGAACCACTTAACCTTACACCAATCAAGCATCGTAACTTTGTGAAACGAAATGAGTCATATTGCCATGCAGTGGACAGAACTATGAGTCCAAATATGATCCCCACTCCATATGGCCAAAAACGGAAGCCCCAGGTGCGTGGAGTCTCACCCCTCGTTGCACGTGGGGAGACACCTGGCCAGTCTGACGCAGGTGCGTCATCTCCAAGGAGCAGCCATCCAGTTATTACAAGGCTAGATAATGGACCATCAACTAGTACACCACGTGCTGTTTTTGTTCCAACAGAACGGCCAACAAGTACTGTTGCCATACCAACGCCTCCTATAGGGAGTACTAATGATACAGTATCCTCACGGTTAGGCCCACCTCAACTTCCACCACGCAAAGATTCTGCAGATGATGCTACACGAGGAAATTATGTAATCGCACAGCAATTATCGGCCGGCTCTGGATCTCTAGTTGGTTATGATCCATCGAAGACTTGGTCACCTGAGCAAGATAAGGTAAATGCTACACTGTTGTAGTGACAGAAGGAATGACCAACTCTTTCATGCAATGCTCGCCATAAGAACGACTTTCTCTCTCCATTCACATGCATATGTACAAACTTGGAAGACCAACATTCAGAGTCTCAAACAGACTGAAAACTGGTTCTCTCTTTTAAGTTCAGACCCAATGATATGTACGAGGTCAAATGGTATAGAAGAATAGAACTTGGTTATAATGTAACATGTATATAACCGTAGTTATATTCTCATCTAATAGTTGATCTAAAAGTATTCCCAGCATCCAGGCACGAAAACATTGTACAAAGTGACTAATGAATAAGACATAAACGCTGTACATTGCTGCTTCAGGCTAATCCTATGTTTCACAATCAGAAACAAATGTTGCAAGCTTCCAAGAATCCTTCAAAGTGAGTGTTTTTAAGCCACCTGCTGACAATAAATCAGAAGCTACCAGGTTAAGGAACGTACATGCATGTGTATATTTATAAGTTAAGTTAAGTGACTAGAATTAATCTGACGTAGCACTGAAGTACTATAATCTATCTTCTACATCAATGTAAACATATGACAAGCCTCTCAAACAATTAGAGCTATTCAGTCTACTGGCTGTAATCATAAAGTGTCCTTGTATGCACTGTATGAATAGAAGCAGATTTAAAGGAATCTATTCATCATAATATGGATGTTAGGAATACTTAACCACCTATTAAGAGTATAAAGAAAATCAATTTTAAGACCATAAAATAAAATGGTTTATTGATCAACTCCAAGATCAGAATGGTGATGCTGCCATCCCGAAAAAAACGTTTTACCCTGATATGTTCTTATCTATTGCTATCGATTGCTGGATGGTGTAATGTAATGTAAAGTAATGTAAAGTAATTCTTTTCTTCCTGACAAAGTAATCAATGCATAAATTAACCATCGTTCAGCTAATTGTAAACAAGTGTATAAATTCACTAATAAAGTTACATAACCACAACTGACTGCGCTGTTACGTTAATCTGTTCTGTGAATTGTGTTGTTGATAGAGTTGAATAAATTGACAGTAAATTAGACAAACTAGCAGGTACTTCGAGAAATCACAGTTTCCTTTTTTTGTAAGTCAGTTGTAAATATTTGAACTACAGCAGTGATAACGTTTTGTGGGCAGAGAGCTGTCTATGTACTCCAGACAGTGTGTGCCAGTTTTTTGGAACACTATAGATTGTGAACACACCTCCAAATGACAATAGTTTCTGTGTTCACCGTTATCAGTGAATTATTGCAAGTTGAATTGGTATTGGAGGTGTTTTCTATTTCTTTGTGCGAGTCATTTATTTTCTGAAACAGACCAGATTCTATTCCAGCTATGTGTCGTATCTTTATGTGAAGTTTCACACGTGTTTACTTGTATAGTCACTGCACTAAGCACACTTCTGTTGTTAGATCTATAGTTTTAAGTTGAGTTTGGAGCTAAAACTATTACATCATGAGCTTGTTAGTAGAGAGGTTCTTAGACCATTCGAGAAGCTTAGTACAGTGACAAATATGTTGGGGGGATGGAAGTTGAGAAGTGGAGGAACTTTTCGGATCAGATCAGAATACTGGCACGTTTCCTATCTGAGCAATATTTGCTGATTTATCCTGTATGTTGATGTAACGTATTGCAGTCTAGATCGAAACCTCGTCCACCACCACTGGCAATATCAACTACACCAGCCCAAACGGTTCCATCGCCACCAACAACTCCTCCGTCGTACGAAGCAGTAATGTTACAAAGGGACAGCCGACCAGTTACTCCGTCAAGTCCTCGTGCTCTGAATGAGCAAAATTCGTTGTCATCCGACACCGATGTGACTGACTCAGCGCCGTTAAGTCCATTGGTAGATGGCGTACAGAACCCGTTTGATCGTGAAGCCTTCGGCCGGCAATCCATGTCAGAGAAAAGAGGGAGGGCAGCAATTGACGCCAAGCACTCCACCTTCTTTGTAAACCGTGAAAAGTTAAAAGGTAAAGAGAAAGACTTGTCGTTTAATTTTTTTCCAGTCACGATGTCTGAATTTACTCTTTTTATGTATTTTGCATTTATAACGGAGAATTAAAGTAAATACGTAGAATAACTTACGGCCATAATAATAAAAATAATAATAATAATAATGATAATAATGATAATAATAATAATAATAGTAATAATAATAATAATTGAATTTATATAGCGTATATTTCATTTGAATATGTTCATATGCGCTTTACAATAAAGGTAAGGTTGAAAATGATAATCTATTTGTTGCAATAAAAATAGTAGCTAATTAATCTTCTTGCCCCTACCCCGTAGCTACACTAAAGAGATGTTTCTTAAAATTGAAATCTAGTTGTTGTTTCATAAGAAAAATTGCAGAAATTGACTTGACTGAGCAGCACTCGTACAACCGCGACATTCTAAACGTCGAATTTTAAAAATCGTCTGTATGTATTTTTTCACTGCTGCTGTGTCGAATTTCCCTCTTCGTTAGTACAGTGTCTTTAGACGTGATCGAGTTGGAACCAGCTGCGTGACATTACAAATGGTCGTTTAGTTCCAATATACCCTTGCTGTCCAAAAACAAGCAACCATTTTAATATTTTTCATTTCTTGTCAATTCCAATATGTATGTGTTTACTGTGTTGCGCTCACGATACCGTAAAATCGCGCCTCTAAGCCCTGGTGTTGTAGAATTAGCACAGAAGTAATTCACAGAAATAACCATCCACAAGATAAAATAAACACGTGTAAAGGGGGGGGGGGGTGTAGAAACACCGAATACGGTAGACATAGTCTTACAGCCCCGGATGTACACTGTAAATCGCTGACTAATTATGAATAACAATGAATATATAACTAAGATAACTCTACAAAATATGTGTGATGCCTCCTGTTACTAGAGAGGCATAACTTGATTTCTCGTTCCTTTCAGTGGAACAAGTCAACATCCCGTCCCCGTCCAAAGGAAAGAGTTCAAGTCAACCGGAGCTACACATACATAGCGTGCATGACATGCGCGCTCCTCGTTCCTTGCTTGCAAGAGCTGACTCTGAGGGTTCTATTCTTGCAGGTCCTCGGATGGGTAAGGCTGTGTGTTGTTTGTAAGGCACTCTTACATGGGGCAGCTCGTGCAACACCATATGCAAATGTCAACATGGGTTCTACTACTTGTTTCAACATTTTCTGGCCATTGCAGGCGATGTTACACGGTACAATGTTTTCGTGCAACTTGTCTCAGACCACCATAGCATAGAGACGATTTCGCTTGACTGTCAAAAGCTCACTGTCATTTGCATTGTCAAAGCAGCTTTTTGACCAAGAAAATTCGAGAGTTGAGTACTGGCAACCAATCAGAGATGAGAATTGATGCGTGACTCGCTGACTCGAGCATTTTGTTCTCATCAATTTTTGACAGTTGAGCGAAATCGTCTCTATTAACCTTGGTAGACTAGTTTTTAAAAAAACTAGGTTTTCTACGTCGGCGAGTAGGCCTCTTTTGCTCTGACGAAGGGCTAACGCTCGAAACGTCAGCTGAGATCTTTCACCCTCACGGCGAAAAACATAACA
>JANVCJ010161025.1:0-14693 GCA_026413505.1 Epizoanthus ramosus
ATATAAAGGCCGAAACAATAGTGGACGTTAAGGAGAGGGGGGGGGGGTAAGCCCTTAACGTCCAATGGACGTTAAGCAGTGCCAAATCAATTTTAGGACGCCTCCTTAGCTAGGGGGCCGAACATTCAAAGCCTGGCCCAGGTTGCTCGAAAGTCGGTTAATGATATGTAACCAGTGGTTAATCCAAATTTGAAATTTGATTTCGTCATCTAGTAATACACAGTCTGGTGGAATATTACTCAAAAACACAGTTATGTAAACCCAACCAGCATATTACTGGGCCCTGGGCGCTAGTAGAACCCAGTTTATGCTCGGTCGTTGTAGTTTTCAATATGGCGGCGAAACACGAGTTGCAAACTTATTTCTCTAATTTTGTATTTTAATTAAATTTTAAATAATCTTATCTCAGACCTAACGGATGAATCGAAGCACATAGTACCTGTACGGCCCTGTACAGCTGTCATGGAGTTAGAAGACCTAACATCCGGGCCGTGTATGTATGCCATTGTTTATAGCAAAGCTACACAGAATCTGTGGCCGCGAGTTGTGGATTTGCTTTACGAGAAATATCAGAATACATGGCCGCATAAAGTTTCTACAATTGTCTATGAAGAGAAACTAGACGAAACACTTGCAAAACTGGCCACGTTTCGGCCGTCCTATTGTTGCTTCGTGGCGCATTATTCAGAGTGTTCGGGTGAATTTGTGAGAGCTGTACACTCGATCACAAGGAAACTTGATCCATCTACCGCACCTTTCACGGACACTCTGTGGGGGATAATGACTGGACAAAGTGAAGAGGATGTGATATTTGCTATTCGGCAACAGTCACTAACTGTGCAACGCGTGTTAACATCCTGTCCTGTGAATCTTGGACACTTTGAATCGGGATTACGCTACTCGGAAATGGAACAAGGGATTAGTTTTAGGAAAAGACGTGGCATCAGCAATGTTTGTGAAGAGACTTGTCCCATGGACGCCACGGCAGCAATTGCGAAGGAACTAAGTTTCGAGCGTACTGTTGAGAAGGAGGAGGGGGTGGACATGCTAATAACAAGTGGCCACGCCTCAGACCAAGATTGGAACATAGGCTATAGTTTTGATAGTGGTAAATTTATTCCACAAGATGGCAAGCTTTATGGCATAACAGTGGACAGTGTTCTCACACCTGTCAGACATAACGGAAAGCCCAAGATTTACAGTGCTGCAGGGAACTGTTTGATGGGGCACATTACGGGTAAAAATTGTATGGCCCTAGCATGGATGCACTCGGCAGGCATCGTGCAGATGACTGGATACTTGAAGCCTACATGGTTTGGCTATGCAGGCTGGGGTGTTCATAAGTATTTTATCAACAATCCTGGCAGGATGACATTTGCCGAAGCTTTCTTTGCCAATCAACAATCTCTGTTTTCAGAGCTACAGACCAACATAGATGACGAAGGATTATGTTTTGATCAAGATTGTCTTGCATTTTATGGAGATCCTGCCTATGATGCCAGACTGTCCCCCAATCCTGCAGTTGCAGACTTTGACACCACGCTGACCAGGGTAGACTCTGAAAAGCACCTCCCTGATTGGTCAACATGGGAGCTTAAAATTGTCATGCAGCGTGCTGGACAGTTCAGCTGCTGTTGTCCTGACGACAAGAAAACACATTACGGTCGACCACCCGTGTACGTGTTTCCTTGTACCATGAAAGCTGTACAGCTCATTCAAGGACCAGCAGTCCTTACCTGCAGATTCATTCTACTGCCCCTTACTGAAGAATATCAAGCTGGCCAAGAGTACAAAGCTACATTCAGTGTTCAGGAGTGGGAAATCTAGAACAGACAGGAAGTTTTCCTTTGATTGAGTATCTTAAAAGGAATGTGATGTACAATTCATCTTGTGAATATATGGCCCTAACCATGACAGTTTCTCTATAAACAAAAAAGTTGATCATTTGATGTTACAATTAAATTTTTCCACTCGCATATTTGGTATCTTAAACCCACTGGTAATGCTGACACTGGCAGAGAATGACAATGAACAGTCTTCTGCATTTTCTGCAGGATGGAATTGTTTCTGGACCTCATCAATTCATTCATTTTCTTGTCCAGATCTGCAGACCAGATCTAATTCCCAGGTCATCAATGATGTTGTATTGCTCAACATCTGGGCATTAGCTTGAACCACTGTAAGGGACCATAATTATAACCTGTGAGTGGCCCTCTTTTGGAAAAGGGCCCAGTGAAAGACTGGGGTGCATTCCTCACACAGTTTGCAAACTGGGAACCATACTTGGTGCCATATTCTCTGCCAAATTTGCTAAAAATTTAATTGTTTAAAGTAATCTTGAAGTGAAAAACATTTTGCAGCCAAAATGAAAGAACTTGTTATAAAACTGAATTATTCTGTGACATTTTTGGGGTCCTAAACCATCACACAAACTAAAGAATGAAGCAAAAACATTTCCCTATTTTTGTACTTCGACAGTTATGGGCCCACCATCTTGGATTATGACGTCAGTGAGTTGCATATTTTTTTATTGTTGACCACCTGCCCTGGGAACCACAACTCACTGACAGCATAATCCAAGATGGCAGTATTGGCAGACCCTTGACTGTCGAAGTTAAGTGCAAAAATTGGAAAAAATAATTTTTGCTCTGTTCTCATGGACTCCACAAAATAATTGAGTTTAACAAGTTCGTTTGCCCTTAAAGTGTTTTTCACTTCAGGATTCCTTTAAGTATGTTTTTGTTATATATTAAATAATCTTATGATTAAGATGATACCTACGTGAACCTTCCATACCTCTGCCAAGTGTGCATTTTACTTTAGGTGAATTTATTGACTAGGAAATGTACATGAATGCGTTGTTCAAGTGTGCAAGAGACAGACCTGTGTAACCTTCCTGTACGATTATTATAAATATTATTACAATTATTAAATAAAGATATAATCATGATAACAATTATTTACTAAAGATATAAGTATAATATAGATCTAGAGGATATTACATGGCCACATAGAGAGATACATGTACCGTATGATTCCTAGTGGCCAGGCATGTAAATTATGTTCTGTTTATTGATATTTATTAAGTCATACAATCATGTAAATAGTGTGAAATGAGATATCTGGTACTGGTGTAGAGTGCCACGGCTGGAAAATTGTTATCAAACATGTCTATTATCACTTATTCCATGCATAAATCCTGGTAATTATGGCTTATTGAATAATAAAAAAATATAAATAAATATTGTAAATATTATGATTGTAAAGATACTTATAAATATTTGAATATTTACTGTTCAAAGCTAATCTCAGAGTTGTGTAAAAGATTGAGCTTCTTTATAAGGGTGTAAATGCATAATTATTTGAAAGTAAATTATGATAAACTTGTTTCGGCCTCAAAGAGTCAATGATTTTTTAGTTCAGCTTTAATACTCTGTTCCATACAGTTCACATAAAACCAGTTGGGAGAATCTTGTTGTACACATGATCAGTCCTATTTTCTCCAAACAATACAGTTTTTAATTCCATTATTATAATCGTAAGGAGAAACTAAAGGTGTTTTAAATGTCTGGAGTGAAAGGCTTAGATCATACTATGTTACCATATTACAACAAGTTGTAGATGCTATTAATAGTTTATTTTGCCATGCAGCTCTGAAGGCAATTCATAAGCCAATATTTAAAATTTATGGTAACAAAACAAACTGAAGGTCTGACAACTAGTTGCTACGTGAAGTGAGGCTGGAAGTTGAAGCATTGGGCCAAGATGTGTTGTGCTCTCCCCAAGCCATTGTTTCTTCTGATTGGCCTCATATTTCTCTTCAGAGTGCAGAGGCTAGTTCTTATGGTGTCAGTACATGTACATGTATGTTTGGAGTAATTGTATTCTCTATGACCTTGCCAATAGGACATTCATTGCCATGGTAACATCATTGTTTGTTGCAGTTAAAGCCTGGAGAACATCTTGTCTTGAGAATCCCATCTCCACGAGTGTTTGGACCTAAAATTTTAGCACAACAAAGTTCTGTCGTAACACATACATGTAATATTTGCACAAAATACATTAATTTTGGAAAACTCTAGTACATACATTGGGAAAGATGGATTATATTTGCTAATTATAATTTAGAATTGACATAATTATATTACATTGTAGAGATCCTGATCCTTTTTATACATCTATTTAAATACATTGTCTACACTTCAAGTGTGAATAATTGAACCAAACTCAACACTGAATAAAAGAAAAACACTAACAAAAACATGGCTTGTGATATTTTTGATATGGGAAAGCTTATTAGTTAGGATTTTCCATCTTAGAAATGGTCATATGTTTAGAAGTCTAGATCTGTATGTTAATATATATCTGAAAGACAAACAATTATGCAAACATGTTTACTATTTATTGGATGGGAGGATGGGGAAGTGTTAATCACTTTTTTTGAGGAAGGCTTATTAGTGGAATGAACTTAATACAGGGAATCAACCAACCACACGCAACGATTTGGACATGTCACATAGCATCTACATATACTAATGAATTTGTCAAATATTGCCAATGATAATTTATATATTGTATTATCTTATAAATTACCAAATTATAAACAACATGTGTGCTAGGTTACATTTTTTGTTAGGAAAGTCGGTGAGTTCTTTGTTATAATTATGTTTTGTTCTCTATATCCGAGTTTTTTGGCCTTGACCATGGACAAAATACAAAAGGTTTTGAAATGCAAATGAATGACCCATCCTATAGAAACATTTGGACTCACACCTAATACAAAACAATGTGCAGGATCACGGTTCGTTCAACATAAAACAAAGCAGCTTTGTACATCGCTTTTGTAGTTTACAAACCTTCCTAACCATTTAGTTCTAACAACTATGGTTTGACAGAATAATGTTTCTTGCAGATATTGTATATGTGTAGATGTGGCTGGTAGTAGTCTTAATGTTATTATATTATATGACAGTCCCAATTAGTGTTAAATAGCACATGTGCTATTAAGGATTAATTGCACAGTAAACAACCAATGAGAAGCCAGTATTTTTTGTAGGTGTGCTATTAGATAGGATACTGTTGGTATTAATAATTTGGTAACAATCCATTTGTTACAAATTCTTGAAACCTATTCGCACTGGAGACGAGTGCATGATTGTAGAACTTCTGTGGACATTCCTTCTGCCGAGCACTACCACTCACCTGTTCTTCTGAGACTTCGGCACTTGGTTCCTGTGGGGGAGGTACAGGGTCATCGTTGTGATTATTCTGTATCAACTGTTCATAGGGTGGCGGCAGTGGATTATCTGCGGCCCATGGTAACCATCCACCGCCCCCTGCAGGTACCAGTACATCCGCATACCCTTGACCCATTCTTGCACGACCCTGAAAGCAAGACAAACCAGAGGGCATATTTAGGGATAAACTATTTTAACTTGTGAATGTGTAGAGTGTAATGAACAAGTTATTACAGGTGATAGGGTCACTCCATCCATTGCTCAAATGTAACCATTGCAACAGCATTGTAAACTCAACAATAACTTGTTATTAAAAATACCTGCAGTAAAGATGCATAGCACACTCAAGGGAGCACAGTCTCATCAAGCTTTACCTTGGCTTTAACCAACTGGGCTAGTATTTGAAGTAGATTTTTGAAATAGAAGAAATTGAAGGAAGTTACAGGTAGACTCAGTTTGGCTATTCACCATGTGTATTTTACACAAGAGCTGATGTCTCTTCATCTCTTTTGCCAGTGTGTTAACAGAATTGGTTGGGCATGGGCAGGGGTGTGGCTGGGTTGTGAGCGTGCTTGGCGTGGTTGTGAGCATGGTTGGTGCAGTCGGTAACATCTCCGACTCCCAACCAGAAGGTCCCATGTTCAACCCCCGGCCTTCCTGAGGGTTGTATTTGTGCGACCTTATTTCGCCACACCGTCTGTGGACAGGGACGTTAAACTGTTGGTCTAGTCTCTCGACAATCTATTGGGGGGACTTAAAAGAACCCACACACTTGTCGATAGGAGTAGCCTAATGCCGGCGTTGTGGTCTGTATACTGAGGGCACTACTCAATGTCTCAGACAGAACTGTTGTAAACCGCAATAATTGAGCGGTCTGGCTAAGCCCCTCAACTGCTGAACCCTTGTACTTCATGTAGACAGGTTAGGTCCTTGATGACTCATCTTTAGGAAAATGGGCACTTGCTGACAAAAATAATTTCCTTCCATCTGTTAAATTCTGTTTTCTGAAACAGAAGATAGCAGGATACAAGTAACATCACAAATATGAGCATGGAGACATCTCCTCATGAAAGACACTAACCCTTTGCCGTAATGCTCCAGCTCTTCGCCTGAGCATCTGCTGTTCATACCACTCCGTCTGTTGCTGATGCTGTATCTCCACAGTAGCGCCCATAGGAAAAGGCTGTGTTAGTGGCATGGTCGACTTGAATATTCTACCCAGTGTCTTGCTTGTAATATTTACAATAAAACTTGGAATCCTCAGCCATTGTTGCATATAAAATAAATTAAATCTGTACAATAATCCTGACACCTGCAGCAGAAGAATGATGATTACGTATTATATTACGCATGAGAAAGAGGTACATGTACATATAGATCAGATCAATTCATGCTATGCTCCACAAGTCATGTACCATAGTGTCCAACCTTTGGAGATCAAAACTGGGAAAAAATTGGGACACTTCTTCAAGATTAAACACAATTATAGCAAATAAATGGGGAAGAGCTCACATAATAAGTTGGGACATTTACAGCAAATGTATGGAAATAGGACCTAGCAAAAATCAGGACACTGCTCCTAAATCAGGACAATCCCGCCAAAATTGGGACAGTTTGACACTGATGTACTTACCAGACCAGAGAGACCAGCCACCACAGACTCCCTAGTAGCTACGAGCATCTGTATAAATGAACAAAATTTCAAATTGTTTAAATTTGTAGAATATTTTTAAATTTTAAATCTTGGCTGTTCACGAGCCCGATGGTACTTAGATTCACACTAACCTGTAATGCAACTGTATAAGTCAGGAGCTTTCCCGACATAGGTATACCAACAAAAGTTACACCATCGACTGCTGGAACATCTGTGTAATACTGGAGCAGACATGCAAACAGCATCCCGTACAGTCCTGTTGGAAGGAGCTCCAAGGGGATACCATAATGCCGCAACCCAAACACTGCAACTACCTGTAAACCAGCTGCCAGAAAGGAGGTTGCAAAGACAAATGACTGTAGAGAGAAAAACATTCCAGCAAGAGAATTAACATGGTTTCCTAGTAACATAAATTGTCAGTGAGTAGTAATTATTATGTACCTGTAATGTACAATAATACTACAAAAAGTGAATAGATTAATTAGGCCCATTTCAGACGCCATATCTTTCATGCTCTGTTTCTGCCATATTTAATTCAAAATGCCGTATTTAATTTGTTTCAAATGTTGAACTTTCCATGAACTTAATTCAAGTATTAAAATACAGGCGATAAAAGATATGGCATTTGAAACAGACCTTAGTTATTCTAAACTGTCTTAATACTAATTTTAGTGGATCTAAAATTTTAATTAGCAATTTTAAAACTTTTTACTTAGTAAGAGGTTTAATTTAATTTCTGTTTTTGTAGAATAAATTTAAAATCTACGACACCAAAAGTCTGTGAACACCAGCTGACAAAAAAAAAAGCTGTCTGACTATCTTTTAGTGTAAAAACGACCATTTACATCATTCACCAATTGAAAGTGAGTGGTTCCCTTACCGCATACTTTGAAGAACCATATCTTCTTTCAAACAGACGAAAACAATACAAAAGAAATGTTCCACATATCAAATCTCTTGTCGTTGAGTAATAAAAAGGTGATGACACAGCACACCAGATCTGAAATAGGAAATTTAACAGCATTATACAATAATGTAGGATGCCAATTCATAATAAATGCTTAAATTAATGTTAAATGCTTATCATGTACAGTCATGTATCTCTGATTTCTGATGTTGTTTATATTATTTTGATGTAAATTTTGGAAAGGGGGGGGGGGTGTCCGTACCTCAAATTTAATATGGAAAGGGGGAGGCAAAAAGGGTATCTGTGCTCCAAAAGCATTGCTGATGAAATGGAGGGTCTGGATCCCCCCCTTAAATCCACGACTGATGTATACTTTGGTCCACTGCCTATATGAATCCCTCAGTCTAATGTCTATCCCAATTCATGGACTCATTGTCTTGAGCAAATGCTGGACCCCGAATAAACATTGGCTTCAAATAAATGCCAGGTTAATGAGACTGATTTTTAATAAAATAATGATGGGGTCTGGTGTCCATTTACATTTGGTATTATGTCTACTGTCTGGATATCAGGAGCTGACTGTCAATCAACAGCCCTCCCTCCCACTGCTCCTTTTCCGATAGCTCAAACTCATAGATCTATCCTGAATGGCTGAACAAAGATCTTGATGTTCTCACTAATTATTATTAATAATAATTGTATTTATTCATTGGCCGGCCTTTTGTTGAATCAAAGACGACTTACCTTTGCATTTCTTATATGGGTGATCCAGGAGTGGCTGGGTATAATAGTCCTCGTGGAAGACACGAGCAAGAGATTAATGAGGGAGGCAGTTCCAGTTATTGTAAGCAAACCCTTACTAAACGGGGCATGATCTGGAAAGGAACGGTAGTTTTTAGAATACTGTCATTTACAATGCATATTTACAATTTATGTGTATATATTATTAAAAATTATGTGTAGTAATAAGTATATAACTAATGCAGTATGCAGAACTTTCCCAACAATATACATACCCATAACAAGGAGGAACTCAGACATAATAATGACCTTAATCCCTCGTGATTGTCTCAGTGGTGTTGTATCTACATGAATTAGTCTAAAATGTAGATCTACATGTCCCAAGTTGAGTAAGTAAATGTGGGCCACCCTACTGGTAGTCTGGGGACATTACATGCCCAATAAGTCATAAAGCTGAATGCCTGATTTTAGGCCATCTAGGGGGCTCCATGGCATGTTCCCTGGAAATTTTGAAAATTTTGGGGTCATAAATGTTCAACATTTCTTGCATTTTGAGACCCTTTCGAAAAATATACTGCAAGCCATCCCATTATTCTGCCATTTCCAGGCCAAGAAAGAAAGATGTTTAGGTTTATCTGTGTTGCATAATGCGAGTGGGCGAGTGGGGTGAGGTTCCTCACGGCTCGTCCTTGATCGCTGACTAACTCATGGCTTTGCCACTTGGTTAATTTTTTGCTATATGTGCTGGTCTGAGGAAAAGGAAGAGATGGCTTGCAGTCTATTTGAAAAAAACAAACAAAGGCCATTCATTACCACAAAATGTAGTATTGAAAATGACAATGGGGGTGGGGGTGGAGTGGTTTATTATTCAAAGCTACACGATATTGTAATCCTAATCATGATTGTTGACTACACAAATAACTTATTAGTTATAACAAAACTGAAGAACTTGACCAGCTATGTCATAAAAGAAATGGCCCATGCTTTATCTGCACATCTATTGAAGTTAGAACTCTTGCACTTCTCTCGTGTCTTCCCTATAAACAAATTATGTACCAACGCTAATTTGATATACTGGTAAAGCTTCAAATTCTATTATTTTTACATTTAAAACAACCTGCCTAAAAATATTGATAGAATTATAAACAAGAGTTGAAATAAAGATCATGAAGTTGTACCACATGCATATATATACTGCATTCATATATATACAAATGAAGGATCTTGCTCTATATAGCGATGTTTCTTGTTTGTAAACATTGCCATTGAAATGTAAATGTGCCAACCACCATTACAAAAGACGGTTAGACCTCTTTGTTTCAAGAACCAATAGATCTCTGGTTGGCACATTAATAACAATGGATGACGACACGAGAAACATCGCTATAGATGAGTTACCACTCAGAAAAATAATGCTCTTCGTGTATGAATAATTCCCGGCAAATGCAAATTACTGATGAAAATAGATCATTAAACAACTATATCAGTCAATGATAATTAGATAATTGGCATTCACTGTTATCGGCCAGCCGATAGCCAATCGATAATGCCACTGGTTATATCGATTGTCACTGAGTGACTGACCCAACATATGCAGCAGCCTATGACACCTGAACCAACATCTTCCAGGCAAAATATATGCGTGATTGATGTATGTCAATAAAATTAAAAATCAAACAATTTCATTTCATCGACTGGCCATCGATTTCCGATAACAATCGATTGGTTGATATCGATTATTATCGATAATCGGTTTCATCGACTACGTACAGAGGGAACAACATTTTGAGAGCTTTAAAACGCATCATACAACGACTAATTTCAATCAAAAATTGCTCGACACGAGCACAGTTATTCTGGGCCATTTGACTCTGAAATAATACAGTGCAATAGCTAGAAATATATCATAATATTTAAACTGCTATCTTCAAAGTACACTTACCGAAACCGTTCGATGAAGCCCCTGGGAACATTTAACTTTGTCAGTCAAAACAGTAAAATTCACCCCCAATTAGACAAAGTTTGCGAAGAAAACACCTTCCTCAATAAACGACAACGATATGTATGTAACAAATGGAAATGAAACGAAGACCAGATTGTATTAAACGTCGCGATTTCTTTTCAAGATCACTGCATCGATTCAGTCAGTTTCCTTGTTAGTGGAGGTTTTGCAACTTTGGACGCGTGACATGCGCACTGAAGGAACTGGAGCCGAGGGCATCTCACTTGAGCCCACGTTTTATTTGGTAGGCGGATTCGTTCTTTCCAAGGAGACATTATTTTCAATTTTTTGTTCTTGATAGTTGATACAAAGATAAAAAGATACTGATATGGCCTCTGCCAGAGGCTCTGGTTAAGCGATTTCATTACCTGTTGTTTCAATTTACTAATAGAACGACACCTTTGTTCTCTTAATTTCAACTCTTCAGGACAGGGATCGTCTTTAGAATCATATCAGAAATGTGGTGTAGTGATATATGATGCATGATCATGATGTCAGAATTAAGCGAAACAGAGAGTGTATATTACAAGGTAGCCATCCTGCAGGAAGGATATTCTTTTGTGGACAAGGAACAGAAATATAGAGCAACCGGAACAGTTACTTTGATCTCGGGATCAAAGCTCAAGATTGTTGTCGATACCGGAAGCCCCTGGGATGGAGCAAACATTATTATGAAACTCAAGGAACATGGGCTAGAAATAGACGACATTAATATTGTGGTTTGTACACACGGTCACATTGATCATGTTGGAAATCTAAACTTCTTTTCTAAAGCAAAGCAGATTGTGTCACATGATATTGCAATAGGACCAGACATGTATGAAGACCACCCATTCAAGGATGGAGTTCCATATGCTATTGATGGGGATCTAGTTCAGGTCATTCCCACCCCAGGCCACACTCACTCAGATGTGAGTGTTGTGGTAAGAACTAAGGAACATGGCACAGTTGTAATTGCAGGTGATCTGTTTGAATGTGAGAATGATGATCAGGTTTGGAGAGAGGTCAGTGAATTCCCAGACAAGCAGCAGGAAAACAGGCAGAAAGTGCTCTCAATGGCAGATTACATCATCCCTGGTCATGGAGCCATGTTCAAAGTTGCCAATTCTCCATAGCATCAACCAGGACCACTTATAGTAAGAATTGAATATGGATTAAAAGAACTGATGCCGACCAAACAAATCCATTACAAAGCCACATCCATTAGAACTAGGAAACTGTACCGACCATGTAGTATACATGTAAAGACCTCTTCAAATGGATCCAACAGTTGGTTCAGCTCCATCCAACATTGTTGAATGCAACAAGTTGGATCTGTTTGAACACCATGTTGGACAATGCTGGGTCAAGTTTGATTTGGTTCAAACTTTCCATCCAACATCGAGACATATGTAGGATGTGCTATATAAGCAACATCATTTATTTTTATTTCATTTATTTTATTTTTTCTTGTGCACAGGTGCTGCAAGAGCACATTTGCTTCACCATTACATTGCATCATATTTGTGATAAATATAGTGAGAACTGGCATTCAACTGAAAAAATCAATGTCTTTAGCAAACTTTGTATCCATTTGAGCGGGCCTTAATACTGACTGTATAAATTTCTATACGTTTTGAAGAATGATTAAAAATTATTTTGTCAAACTTGTCAAAGCTGCAGTTGTTTGTAAATGCTGCTAGAGGATGTGATAATTCACCCAAATAGTGAAATTTGTCATTGCATGAGTTAAGTGCCTGCTTTGATAAGTTTACCATACATGTTGGCTTGTTGAATCCTAGATTCGGGAGTTGACTTTTTTTGGTTCATTTTGCAAAAATTAATATGTACCAATAACAACTGTGATGCTTTTGTCCTATTTGTCAAAACGGCAATTTTGACGAATTTGGCGATTTTTTGTTTGGTGAGTCTGGCACTGTACTTTGACCTGTGCATTGAACTTCTGTTCATTTTAACTTAATATTCTCATTTGTTCATAATAAAAATTCTGTGATGTAATGCATGAAGGGGATGGTGGAGTTCCTCTTGAAACTTAGCCTGCATAGCAGGCCCTCGTTTTGGGCTGATATTTGCCGTGTTTTGGACCCACAGTGTTTTTTCCCATTTTCTGCATGGTCAAAACACTGCAGGCCCGAAACACGGTGAATATCAGCCCAAAATGAGGGCCTGCTATGCAGGCTACAGTAAAGTTCAATATGACTGTTGTATATATGCCCAACAAGACATAATTACAGCAAAATATGGTTTTAATTTATTTATTCCAAAATCGTTATACTGAAGTGAACTACGATAATGTTAAACATTTGTTAAAAATAACTATGGAAAAACTCGGATAAAATACTTTACAAGGTGTTCTAATTACACACACTTGGAATGGGCTATTTACATTCAGTAAAGGCTGAAATAAAGAATAAATTATGTACAGGAAATCTTATGGATAAGAAGCTTAAGTGTAATACTAATGCTAGTATTAATACCAGTGCCAATAGTGAGGGTTATTTCATATTAAAATCTAGCATGTTTCAAACCATATGCACTGGCCTGGCAGATGTGGAGAAAAAGAAGTGCCTATATATTGCTCCTGAGCCTTCAGGAATCAATTGAAGGATGACTGCTGTTATGGTGGAAGTCACCATGCACACTAGCGCTAGCCCTATGAGATGGTTAAGATGCAACAGAGGCTGTATCTGATATTTTACCAAAATGTCTGAGCACAGTCAAAAACGTCTTGTGGGGGGCTGGGGGGCTGGGGCATCCGGGGTCTAAGGCAAGCATTCTGCCGAATTTTCCTCATAAAATATTAGACTATGCTGGGGGGACAAATGAGGGGGAGGGGGAAAGAGCAGCCTCCTAAATCTGCCCCTGGTTTATCACTACATTTTCAATAGGAGTACAAACATTTCAAATACCAATCTGGAGTAAGGCTGGGGCAGATTGTTTTTTCTTGGGGGGGAGGGGGAGATTTGAAGGTTGTCGCTTTTGCTAAGAAATGTGTAGCTAGACAGTAACTTTTTCCTGAGGCAGGCTTTCTGCCACCTCCCACCCTTTCTAAATTTAATGTATCTTTCCAGGAAATCATGAAAGTAACATCATTTTAATATGCAACAACATAATGTTTGTGCTACAATTAAACTTCTCTTATCAAAGCAATTCAAAACTTCATAGTTTCAAATTCTCCTTTTACGACTTGTTGGTTTTGGTCATGGCCAGAGACATGAAGTGGAATGACTTGTGAATGGATCATGCCCTATTCAAAATTCATTCCAGTTATGTTTTTATCTGCTGTTTATTTGCACCATCCGCAAACACTAATCTCAGAAGGTGGGTGACATCAGTTTACTACAACTGTGTGTATTTGAAATGTTGGAGACCGCCAATAGCAACCTTAATATCCAGTTGTCTAAAATGTACTGCCCCACCCCCTAGATTTTGCCTTATCATATTTGGCCCCACCCTTTTCATATGAGTGTCCCCATCCCTTTTATACAAGTGTCCCCACCCCTTTCATGTGAATGACCTCGCCCCTTTTGTATGAGTGTCCCCACCCCTTTCATGTGAGTATCCCCACTCCTTGCATATGAGGCCTATGAGTCCACCCAATGAGTGTCTCCACCCCTTACGTATGAGTGTCTCCAGCTCTTTCATACGAGTGCCTCCATCGAGGTCTGAGGAACCACCTTTCCTGGTATGATGGTCCAAAAGATGAAAGATGGTGCGTAATTCCAGGCCACAGGTCTAGGTACGTTAATTTCAGTATTTTGATCCTAGTAGGTCAATCCTTTCTTGATTGGTGGAAGGGCCAAGGGAACCTGCCCTGGTGGGCCTGCAGTTAAAGCTGGCTGTGTCTTTCTCAGGGGGCTTTGTGACGTCATTGGTGACTGACCTTTGACCTTCTTTGTAATAGCCCGGATAAGGTCTCTTGCATGCTTTAGGCTGTAGGCTGAACGGCAGGATGGTCGTCAGTTCAAGCAAGTCAGGCAGCACTGTATAGCATCGGGGACAGTAGCAATGTCTGGAGTGTTTTGTTTGTTTCATTTATGTGTTGTGTTGTGTTGTTGTGTTGTTGTGCTGTATCGTGTTGTGTTGTGTTGTGTTATGTTGTGTTGTGTTGTGTTGTGTTGTGTTGTGTTGTGTTGTGTTGTGTTGTGTTGT
>JANVCJ010161136.1:0-14689 GCA_026413505.1 Epizoanthus ramosus
CCCCCCTAAAATCCTCATAGCCCCCACTCTATATAAATATGTAAATTATGAAGCCTCCCTAACATCTAAAGCAAAACTGAAACTTTGGAGATCAGGAAAAATCTTTAATTCACACCATGCTAGGGGTTTCCCAAGGGTCTGAAACACACGTATGCTGCCCCCCCCCCTGAAACACCTTATGCACAAACACTTTCTACAAACAATTTGTTTGTGTCTTTAAATAATTTGTTAAGTAAAAAACAGTTCCGGCCAGTCTTCTGGATTTCAAACCTGCATAGGCTCATTTCCACATCTGCAAACCTCTTTTAACTCAGCTTTATTCTCTATGAATTACTTCACTTCACTTGCTAACCCAAAAACAATCAATGGAAATGGTGCATGCTTTCTGGTGCTGTTTTGAATGACGATGATCATGTCCTCAACATAATAGAAAATATGTACTTCATTCGAGATTTTAGTCTTACATCAAGTATCAAATGCCCACAAGTAAGGTTCGGGATTTGATTAAGCATCAAATTCCTGGCTACCTATCTGAAACTCAACTTGAGTTAATTTTTATCCCCAGGGTTTGCCCGGAGAGATTGGCACTAAACCTAACCCTAAAATTGGATTCGATTCTTCATAATTTGGCTAGATTGCAGAATATCCCCATATGGTTAGCTGATTCTGACCCCCATGGAGAATGCGGCATATGTGTCAGGACTGCATATTCATGTCAACACATCATCACACCTCTTTCTTTCTTAATAATTATGGTAGAGCAAAGCATCTTGCCTGAGTATTCATGTCAATGTGTCAACATGCTAGAATAAGAAGGGGAGTGTGGGATTGTGTGTTGCTTCATTCTGTTACAAAGAGAAACAGATACAATGTACGTTTGACATGTCACCCCATGTAACAGAATCCATGGATGACCCTTTGGATTTTGGATTCTGGATTCTGACCTCAACAATCCTTTGGATCTAGATTCTGACCCTCCGAATTCCAGGATTCCATCTTTAATAACTTTATATATGGATTCTAGATTCTGAATTGGCCACTAGATTCTGGATTCCAGCTTCACGATTTCGGATTCCAGCCTCAAAAATTTGATTCTCTCACATGAGGCGAGACATGAATATACACATACGTATAGTCCTTTTTGCAATATTTTGCAAATATTGCTCCGATAATTTTGAATTCATAAAATTAATTTGACTTTCATGAAGTCGCTGAATAACGATGTTTTTAGTGTCGTCATCCATTGTTATTAATGTATCAACCAGAGACTCTATTGGTTCTTGAAACAAAGACTTAAGATGTCCTTTGTAATCCTGGTTGGCACATTTACATCTCTATGGCAATTATGTCTACTGATAGTGTGATACCATAAAAATTAATAAAAAGTGTTTACGCACTTACCTTCGATTTAGTAGCATTTTAAAATACAAATTCGTGATGTAAATAATGAATTCCAATCCGCGCATCATTATGTAAAGAACAGGACATGAAGTAACTCTGGAATAACTTGACCTCACCAACGCACCAGCGCCGCCATTTTCATTTTGAAAACAATCCAGGTTAGTGTAAGTACTTTGTATAGGAAACGACGTAAAGTACCAAATATTTGACTTGGCGGAGTTCTTGGCGGCCGGCGGAGGCGTGGGCCGAGCTAGCCCGAGCTATAGTTGAGCGGATCGCCTACGGGCGTACGTACCGAAAAAGTGCCGAAAGCCGAGCCCAAGTCGATCACGGATCGGGTTAAGGGAAGTTCTTAGTATGTCGTAAGTTCTTAGTACGTCGTCAAGGTCCGATAATAGGGCTTTTTTCGATAACAAAAGTCTTTCCGATCAGACGGGAAATTGTGGGGTTTATTTTCAGCGGAATTTTTATCGGGACGGGGGGGGGGGTATAACGGAAATTTTATTTACAAGACCTGGAACTAAAACGTTTCCGTGTTTATATCCGTCTCAGCTCAAGGGATCAATTGAAAGAATTGAAGATACTTGTAATTACTTTGAAGGCAATTCATGGGTTAGCTCCTGATTACATTTGTGACTTAATAAAGGTTAAAGAATGCATTTTGATGCCACTTAAGGAAAGGAAAAGGAAACCTTTAGGTGACAGGGCATTTGTGGCAGCGGCACCCGCCCTGTGGAACAAGAGAACAACTTTATCCGCTACAAACATTGCTAAAAACTCATCTTTTTAGAACAGCTTTTGATTGTTAATAATAGTGTTCTTGTATTTCTAATTTTTATTATAGGTTTTATAACATATAACTTTCAACTTTTATTGTAGATTTTTATCATATTGTAACTTGTAACTTTTATTATATAGGTGTTTTTATATCATATTGTAATACGCGCATGAACAACTTTTTGTTAGAAACGGTGGAAATAAAATCGTTGTTGTTGTTGTAGTTGTAACTGATATACACACGTAATACGTACATTATAAATTAATATATTATTATTATTGTTGTTGTTATTATTATTATTATTGTTATTATTATTATTATTATTATTACTTTATCTAATAAAGTTACTATTATTATTATAAATTACAATATATTATAAATTATAAATTTTATACAATATATTATAAATTACAATATATAAATTACAAGATAGATATATATTAATCTATGACTTGTATTTTGCCTTTTCTAAGAGTTTTAAAGTTTATATTGTGATGTAATTACAACCTTTTGAGATTATCTAATAAAGTTACTATTATTATTATTATTATTTTTATTATTGTTATTGTTAGTATTATTGTTATTATTATTATTAGATACAATGTAGAAACAGAGAAGCATAATATGGTGCTGAGAAAACAGAAGCTTCTTTGCAAAAAATAAAATAAATTTAAGAAATTTAAGAAATGAAATATATAATATCTCAGGCTATCTCATAAGTTGGCATTAGTTAAATCTTAATGCACGTGATGATAAAAACAATTGCTGAAACTATTGTAGCTATGAAATTAATAATATTAATGTTTGCTAAACGTTTTCAGCATATGAAAGTGGCGGCAGTACCTTGAAAACATCTGAAATACAGACACATTGCAATAACGAACCAGCAACTGAGCAATCAAAGAAGGAGACAAATAGCGAAAGAACGCAATGTTCCCCGATAAGTGAGGATACATGTGCATCTTGTGCGTACAAGGAATCAAGATACTCAGAGGAATCAGATATTACACGTAAATTTGTAACATTATCTGCAATCTACATTTTGACTTTATTCACGATACACAAGACACAAGACCACGAGCACAGTTGTATTCTGCTTTGGGCAATTATTACATCCGTTGTAATGGGTGTGATGTGTGCTTTTCGACTGAAGATATTCGTATATCAGGTAGTCATTCAAGTCAACAGTGAGAAGCCGCAGGTGGATGAGTTTTCAAAGGAAGCAAGAAGGGAGCTAAACCGCTGTTGTAAGTTACCTTTCTAGCACTACTTATATTGAAATGGTTTTTAGGTTTTGGTTTTAACTGATCTACTAAAATTATGTAAGAAATGTACAGTTAGATTAAAACTAACTGCTATTCTTTGAAGCGTTGTACTCCTGACTGGACCGAATAAGACCGTTAACTTATTCAATTTTCAAAGGTTTACTTTCTATTGAAGTGTATATAGTCCCCAGGCAGTTTCTATAATGATTTTGCGTTTCAAAAGTCTATTAATTCGAATAGAAACTAAAATATATCGATATGATCCCATTTCTGCTTTTCTGGTAAAGACCAACGCCCTTACATTATGAGAGGCAGAATAAGCGCAAAGCAAATATCTATTCCAAATATCTATTTGTTTATGCACAATTTGTAGACGGGATATTATATTTATTGACTCCTGCTTTAGGGAAAGTGGTGTGCAATTTCATATATTTGCTTCACTATATCAAAATAAGTCCAGAATAACAAGTTCAAATTATATTTATCTATTTACGAGTATTAAAATAGTGTTTCATTTTTTCACATCCTTGTGGGATTAACGGTTGAAGTCTTTTAAGATCAAGTCTTTGAATTTCCGCATTAGCTTATTTTTATGAATGTAAAATGATAAACGACAAGATAATTTCAGAACTAATTTGTTAGTTCACTCACGTTTTCGTATCGCTGCTACTGTGCTAACATTTGTGACAAAGGAATCAGCTGTGACAAGTACGAAAACCTGA
Source organism: Epizoanthus ramosus (assembly GCA_026413505.1). Lineage (NCBI taxonomy): Eukaryota > Metazoa > Cnidaria > Anthozoa > Zoantharia > Epizoanthidae > Epizoanthus > Epizoanthus ramosus. The sequence goes on from JANVCJ010161136.1 coordinate 4,167, forward strand.
TCCATGTAGGACTAAGTGCGAAATAGTGACAGCCTTAACACTGTTTGACACAGTTCTATTCTTACTACTAGACGAGACTAACATTTTCAAGGCTGATCTCCAAAACAAGCGTCCATGGATTCAAAGGAAAAACCAGAAGTCATCAGAAATTGTAGCTGTTGTTGACAAGGATTATGGTTACGTGTTCTTGACAGAGAAGATATCGATGTCACACTCTCTTAAGTCATTACATAAACTGTTGTCACGAAGTACAGCAGCTATCAATCCATCGGTGAACTCTAAGCATCGAAAGCAATTGCCTTCAAGCCCCCAAGCTCAGCAATCATCGGAAACAACCGAGGCTAAAGGCGTGAACTGCAATGTGTCATCAGAAAGAACAAGGTAATCTGAAGAACTGAAACTTAAACTTTATATAAATTGTATTGTAATGTATTGTACTATTATACAAAAAAAAGATAATATATCAAAGTAACCGTTTTCATTCAAATCACATACAAATCACTGCATTAATTTACTTTCTAGTGTAAAATTGAGTGTATATGGTTATATCTTCCACGTACTTCCAGTTCGCTTAGGGTGCTACTGTCACTGTCAGTATCAATTGACCAACCAAAATAATTCGACAGGTGCATTTACCCATAATTCATAGCGCACGAAAACCCTAAAAACACTCATCAAAATACATTGAAAATCCTAGAAGTTTCAAACCCAGTATTCACAATGTTTGTAGTTCGATGCCGGACGAATTTTGCAAAATATACGGCTTTCTAAGTGCCTATTCGTTGTGTTTGGTGTGCAAGGTATTGTGGTTAAATATACAGCCGCCATCTTTTTTAATACGGTAAATTGGGGGATTTAAACTGGGTATGGGTGATACAGCTTCAAATAGTTCTTTTTTTTAAATCGGTTTAGCGTTTTATTTCGTATGATCTTAATGTGAATGATTTTTCAGTGTATTGCTTAGTGTGACTAATTATATAGACTTAAATTGTATTTTAAACGTGAAAGAATTGTAAATTAAAGATACCAGATCTATATATTTTTACACATATTCAATATGTGATATAATTCTGTATATTAACTATTATTCTTGAGGTATCATAAAGTATTACTCGATCCAAAAGCCAGCCTTGAAGATCAGTCTCCTGCTTCTTCGCCTTTACATCTCTGACTCTCCGCTAGCTTTCATCTAGCCGCGAAACACTTTTGTGACAAGTTTACTAGCCAATCTAATCCTCACTTCCTGCCCCTTCTGCCACCCACACGCCGTGCTGCTAGACCTGACGGTTTCCCTAGAGCACGCACAAACAGGTAAAATAATAGTTCTGTCCCCGCAATGATCAGTAAGTGATAGACATAGAAGATCTTTTAAGCATATTCTGTAATATATTTTATACCAAACGCAATTTTATCCATTCTTTGTAAATATGCCTGTTTTTCAATTATTACATTGCAAAGAGGTACGTTTTTTAAATAAGCCAGTTGTTATTTTATCACTGATAAAGTGTCTTGAATTTGAAATGTCTGTTATATGTTTCCACTTCTGCCGTTTGATGGTTAATACAATTTGAACTGCAATGTAACCACATGTAATGATCTGACTGTGGCCTATTTTAACAAGACGTTAACGCTATCTGACACTTACCATCCTCTTTTTACAGGATGGAAGAGAAAGGAACAATGGTTAATTTCAGAGGTGCCGATAATGATGGTGATGGTGTTGCAGATAATAATGATAGTAATGACAATGATGAGATCGATTGTGGTATTGGAGGTGATGGTGATAGTCATTATCCTGGTAGTGTAAGTGATGGTGAAACTGATGGAAGTAATGACAAAGTTGATAATGACAGTGATGACGGTAAAGGCAAAAAACGTGAGGACATCGGTAAGCGCTATAACGGAGATACTAATACCATGGAAAGCGATGATGATGATGATGATGATGATGATGATAGTGATGATGACTATAAAAATTATAATAATGCTGATGCTAATGGTGGTCATGTTGGGTATAGTGTAGGTGACTATAATTGCGAAGGTTGTCGTTTCGGCGATATCGGTTGTGGCAATGATGATGATGGTAATGGGGATGATGAGAGTGGTGGAAGTGATGATGGTAATGTTCCTATTAAGATACGTGGTAGTGATAGTGAAGTAGAAGATGTTGGCGATACTGGGGGTAATGGTGAGAAAAGTGATATAGTCTTTGCTATTTATGATGACTATTTCAGTGTTGGTCGTGGTGATGATGACGAAGGTGATGGCGACGATTGTGGTGATGGTTGCGGTGACGGTGATGATAATGATGATGATGATGATGATGTCAACGATAGTGATGATGGTGGCGAGAGTGATAATGGCCATGGTGGTAGTAGCGATGATGATGATGATTGTGACAATGGTATTAGCGACGATGATAGTGATGAGAATGATAATGAAAATGATAATGATAACGAGAATGAGGATGAGGATGAGGATGAGGATGAGGATGAGGATGAGGATGAGGACGAGTATGAGAATGGGGATGGGGATGACGATGGGGATGACGATTACGATGAGGATGAGAACGAGGATGACGATGACGATGACGATGACGATGACGATGAGGAGAACGAGGAGGTGGAGGGGAGGAGGAAGAGGAGGAAGGAGCAGATGATGGCGAGAATGATGGCGGTGGTGGTATATTTCGTTTAGAAACATGTATACCAGATTCTCTTGACGGCGTACATTATACAAAGAAAAAACAATGTGGAAATATGGCGTCTATGTCTGCTAATCCAAGAATTGAAAGGTGCGTCCCAACCGCATATGCAGGAAGTTTCTCCTTTTCTCACCTTTGAAATGCAAAATTCAGAATAAAAAATCAATCAAGTTTACTTCTTTATTACCACATTTCTAAGACAAATTATTTAAATAAGCAAGAGAAGTGCGAATGCAATGAGGCCTATACCTTCGCAGCGAAAAATGTTCGAATTTTGCAGAGTAGCATATGGCGGGACGCACTCTAGTAGAGGCGTCTGACATATTCTAATTTTAAACAGTATATTTTTGTCGGAATGAATACGTGTGTGGCAATCCGGCCACAAAATTATAATTAGAGATCAATAATTATATCATATCCTATATCTCATACATATTATTTACTATTACAGGAAGAATGACAAAGAAACTTTGCAAAACAGCGTTGGAGATAGCGATAATATCAGCGATGGTGCTGCTGATCTGGCTGTTAATAGCAATGGAATTCCTGGGAATGGCGATGGGGGAGGTGTTGGTAATAGGGAATGTGGAGATGGTGAAGATAGTGATAATGGCGACTGTGATAATGATGATGATGATGATGATTATGATTATGGCAGTGATGGCGGAGGTTGTGGTGGTGATGATGGTAATGATGGTGATAATGATGACGACATTGATGATGATGATGAGGAGGAGGGGGATGATGATGATCGTTTTGAATATAATTGTGATCATGATGTTATTAATGATAATGGCAATGGTAGAGGTGATGATGATAGTCATTGTGGAGGTAATGGTGATGGTGATGATGTTGGTGTTGACGGTGGTGATGTTGATAATGTCAAAATTGGCATCGATGATAATAGCGATGATGATGGTTTTAAAAGTAATAGTCATGGTAAAAGTGATAATTACGACAACAATTGTGGTGAAAATGAAAGTGAGGGTGTTAGATTCGATGCTGATGTTTGTCACGACGACAATGATAATGATGATGATGACAGCCATTATGTTGGTAGTGATGATGAATACGTCTACAATGACAATGATGCAGGTGGATTGATTGATGATGACGATGCTTCTGTTGATAATTACGGTGATGATAACGATGACGATCATTTAAATCATGATGATAGTGATGATGATGGTAGAAGTAGTGTGATAATAACGATGATGATGATGATGATGATGATGATGATGATGATGATGATGATGATGGTGGCGGTGTTAGTAATAATGTTGGTGATGCTGATGGTGATAGTATGGATGATTATGGCAATGATGATGATGATGACGACGATGATGATGATAATGGTAATGATTGTAATTGTGTTAGTGTTGTTGCGCGTGATGTGATTGATGATGAGGAAGACGACATGGGGATGAAGGTGATGTGATGGTAATGATATTAGTGATGATAATAATTAACATAGCGATGTTCGCTAATACAATTTCAATGACTATCATGTTAAACTTTGCTTAGAAAATAAGTTTGTTATTCCATCCTGAGCCTATATTCAATTGCAAGTTAATTTTCTTTGTTCGCCACTCATGGGGCAATGAAGTAAAAATCATGGATGCTAACTAATATGAAATTTTCTTATTTTATGTAAGCGCTTATACTTATGTCAAGAGGGTATAATTTCGTATAGAAATGTTTCTCGATGGATAGAGAAACAGGAACTGGATTATTCTTGGCTCTAAGAAACCATTGAGCCGCAGTGACACATAATTTTTTAGTTATGTTAAAACACTAAGTATATTTGCTGGCACCAGCCTTAACAGAACTAGAACGTATCCGTTTTGCTGTCATTACTATTAATTGCGTGGTACATAGTAAAGGTTTACACTATTTGAATTACTTGTAAACTTTAGATATTTTCAATTCCCACGAAACTTATTGTTAAGTGTTGTTTGAACGTAGAACATATTACTATTAATCAATAGTATCTTTAATACATGCAACTGAACTCAAGAAATGTAGTAATCAATTTGGCTCAACACCGGGATGGGAGAGAGAACTAAACATTACTCACTACCTAAACCAGTAAATTTCGGATGTCTTTTGTGATTGTATCTTGAAATAGTAAAGAGCTAAAACGCTAAACAGTGAATATACTTTTAGAAGATGTCAAAAACGGATCACAAGAAAGGGAAAATAATATGTGCAATGTCTCAACTTCAAAAACAAATTTACCTAATGTAGCTGTATTGCACGTCATCAACATCATCAAGGTCATCAACAGGTGCACCGAGGAATGTGTTGAAAAGTAAATTTTCTACCCAATCGAAAGTTAAATAGTTCGTTTCTTCTGTTTATGTTATGTTTCGTACACTTAAGAGTATTTACTAATGATTCTTAAAGCTATGCCGTAAAAACAAAATTAATTTCCTATGAGTTTTGTTTTGTACATGTGTGCGGATGGTCTGCGTGCTATTTACTCGCCCTTAACAAGTGTTATGAACGATTACTCGCCCTTAACAGATGATGTGCACGTGCCAGCGTATGATGATGACCCAATAAATGTTACCGAACATTCTTTTGCGAAGAAACTTCACGAAATCAGTGCATCTCGCGCGAACGGCCCAGATGACATTCCTAATTGGATACTTAAAGAATATGCAGATATACTGGCCGCGCCCATTGCTAATATCCTGAACACTTCCTTCTCCGAGTGCAAAGTCCCCAGTATATGGAAGCTCGTCGATGTCTCCCCTATACCAAAGGCATCAACTATCTGCGATTTCAACAAAGACCTCAGGCCAATTTCGCTGACCTCTACAGTGTCAAAGATCGCTTAGAGTCTAATCATCGACAATGCGCTGAAGCCTGCTGTATTATCCACAATTGATCCTTGTCAATTTGGCTTTATCCCCGGCTCTTCTACCAAATTCGCCCTCATCTCCATGTTCCACCACTGGCTTCAGGCCACTGACGGCACCGGTTTCACTGTTAAAACTGCTCTTCTGGATTTCCGCAAAGCCTTTGATTTAGTAGATCACCATATCCTGGTTGCCACGCTACAAAAAATTGGAGTGAAACCAACAGCCATAAACTGGATAATTGATTTTCTGAGGGGCAGAATGCAAATAACTAAATTTGATGGTGTATTCTCCGACTGGCTCAGTGTACCTGCTGGAGTACCTCAAGGGACACACCTTGGACCATGGTTATTTCTTGTGCTGATTAATGATCTCAAGCTACCTGAAGGGTCATCCTCAATGTGGAAATTCGCTGACGATACCACCGTCTCTGAAGTGATACCTTTTTCCAAGCAAAGTTCACTACAGAGCTCATTAGACCATATTAACACCTGGTCACGAACCAACCGCCTGCAGCTCAACGTATCCAAGCGCAAGGAACTACAGTCATCCTTCAAGAGAACATCTCCATCAATTCCACCGGTCGAGCTGAATAGCTTACAGTTTAAAAGGGTTAGCTCAGCGAAAGTCCTCGGAACTATCATCAGGGACGACTTTAAGTGGAACGACAACATTGGTTTCATTAACACAAAAGCAGCAAAGCGTTTGTACCTTTTACGACAGTTAAAACGAGCTGAAATCTGCAGCAGAGACTTAATCCTATTCTATTGCACAGTTATTAGATCCGTCCTCGAATATCCTTGTGAACTGTTTCACAGTTGCCTTCCTGATTATTTAAGTGACGAATTAGAGCAAATTCAGAGGCGCGCTATGCGCATAATTTTCCCTCAACTAACTTACAAGCAAGCACTCGCTGAAGCTGAGATCCCAAACCTTCGCGAGAGGCGTGAGACTCTCTCCCAGAGATTGTTTAACGACATCAAGAGGGACAGGAATCACAAACTCGCAAATCTCCTACCACCCAAATCTACAACTCACCGCCCATTGAGGCGAAACAGAACCTTTAATATCCCACTCTGCCATACGGACCGTTTCAAGAAATCCTTTATTATTAACTATAGCTCTAAAGAAATAATGTAACATTTTAACTGATTATATATATAGTATATTTTTAACATTTTATTATCTATATGATATTATTATTATTATTGTTATACGTATTTTAAATCACACAATTCAGTCAGCAAGGCTGCAATGTGCATTTATTATTAATAAAACATTATCTTATCTTATTTATATATACAATCATATACACATACACACACATACACACACACATACATACACATACACATACACACACATACACACACACATACACACACACTTACCCTTCCCCTTTCCACTACATTGGTAACCATGACAATGACTGTAGTGCCCTGTTCCCAGATCATGCGCCAGAAATCATCGAATGTGCTGGCCACAGGCCCTGTGTGCATCACAGCAAAATGCTTAACATTACTTTCAGTACAAGAAATTGATGTTGGCCACTACTATTGACGGGATTTGGGAAGGAGGGGAGAGGGGGTAGGGGAACGAGGGGTGGGAGGTAGGGGAATGAGGGGTAGGAGGTAGGGTAAGGGAGTCAACAGATTAAGTTAATAGTTTAGGTGTGGATCACAAACACATGACAACCACCAAGTTTAATGTAAAAATACTACTAAATTTCAACAAACGTACAGAAAATGCAAGGTATACATACATGTACATGTACATACATAATAATAATAATTGTACAAAACATAACATAACTGAAACCTACCCTGTGTAGCTATAAACCTCAACTTGCGATTGTATCCCTATAAGGCAATTAAAGTACATGAAAAAGTACGTATTTAATTTGTATTCAGTTCAATTTAAGAGTAATACAGCTGAACCAACGTACATGCATGTACCACATACTTGCCATGGGCTAACACCTAACATACGATACTCCCTTAGTAGCCGATGCTAATACTGGGACGCAACTTAGGCAAGTGCAAAAAGGAATATAATAAATGAAGAAATAGTAAATTGACCGTTTAGTATAACAGGCTAGAGTGCAGGAGCTAGTGATTAATGCAAATATAACTACATTGTTTTCACCACAAATTTACTTACATCAATAAAATTTGCATTAATGTAATCTGATCCAAGAACACTGTCCATTTCAGACAGTACAACACGTGATTGGTCATCTGCAACAAACAAAAAGTAACATTTGTAATTAATAATTTCTTGAAACCCCCACACATGTGGCAGCAGGGTGCAAGTGTACATGTGCCTAATGTATGAGCCAATTCCAAAAAAGAGCCTGTGTCCCCATGCATGGGCAAACCCCTGGTCATTTCAAATTTTCTGTGTAGGTAACTGAGCCATAATTCTATCAGACATGTACACAATGCAAAGCAAAGCAATGCAATGCAATGCAATGCAATGCATACATGTAGTATACAATGTAGTACAATAAATTATAATACAATACAATACAATACAATATTATATAATGTAATGCAATGTAATGCAATACAATGCAATGCAATGCAATACATTACATCACATTAGAGTACAAAGTAATTGTGTTCTAATGGACTCCATAAGAACTGGCAGGTGCTCCCCTTTTTGATTTTGAAAACATTGCTTATCACAGTCTCAACAAAGTTGCAAATAATAACATTTCTGAAATGCAGAAAATACCATTTACAACACCTTAACTTTTTAACATGTTTATAGGGGACCATATTTTGCAGCAACTTGTGCCTTATTCTATTTCATGCTGGGTATCCACATCTGCTTGTGAATACAAGACATTACAATTATAAACTAGCAGTTACCAAAGGTAAAACAATTGCTGTCGTGCTTTGGCCATAGCATTTTATCTTCTGTTATCAATTTTATTCTCCATGTGCAACAAATGAAACAAAAGTGTCTTTTTAAATTGTTGCTCTTTATATTGGAGTTAGTCCTTGAAATATACTGTATCTTTGAAATTAAATCAAAGATCAGCCTGATGAATACCAGAATAGTTCAGCTAGCATACATGTACAAATTTGCTCCTGACAAATATGACATGCTTTGATGCTAATCCAACCAACATATGTGACAAAGCAATCTGATACTTAACGATCGATCAGAGGCATACAGCGTGGCGCGTGATCAATCATATGCATGTGCATGCGGTACTTATTGCATGCAGTGGTGCATAACAAACATTGCGGGGTGGACTGCCAGGGGCAGAGTGTACTGGAAACCGGAATCAGAACGACATACTTCCAAAATCTAGATATTGGATGCAAATATGGTTGCTGTCATTGCTCTGCTCGACAGCTGAATTATTATATGATTGGCTGGATTCCCAAGTCTATAACTAAATCCTTACAATAGTAGAATGTATGATGTGAAAATGATGTGAAAACCATATGAAATTATTTTATAGCATATGTGACGCATCATTTTCACATCATTTTTCACATCATTTTCACATCATACATTCTACTAGTGTAAGGATTTAGTTATTGACTTGGGAATCCAGCTAATCATATAATAATTGCTGTCGAGCAGAGCAATGACAGCAACCATATTTGCATCCAATATCTAGGTTTTATAGCGTATGTGACGTTCTTGTTAGGATGTGAAATAGTATGTGAAATTACTTATGAAAAAACTGCCCTTGGAAGACCATGTGAAATACATGTATGCTGCGAAATTGTTTTCATGATATTTTAAGTCTCCAAGTACCATGTGAAATATGCTGTGAAATTATTTTAAAGATATTTATTTCTGAGTACCATGTGAAATATGATGTGAAATTATTCACAACACATTTCAGGTGACCAAGATCATGTGAAATATGCTGTGAAATTATTTTAAAGATATTTATTCCTGAGCACCATGTGAAATATGATGTGAAAATGCTATGAAAATGATGTGAAAAAGCCATAAACATTTCACATCATTCTCACATCATACATTCTAGTAGTGTTACATTGTGACTGACTGAAAGCTACATGTAGGTCTGCATTCTACCATACACTCCTTTTGCTATACAGGTTTGCAGACTGGCAACTCCATTTTAAATTAAATAATTATATTTCACAAGCAAGAGAAAAGCCATAAATTATAATAATTAAAATCCTAGTAACACTTTTGGTTGATGATCTGTATGGGAGAATATTTTGCCCTTGGTCTTAATCCACAGGTCAAGACCTCAGGCAAAATATTCTCCCATACAGCCCTTCCAATTGGTTATTAAGGTGATTATACATTGTACATGTACATATAATATGATGTACCATTAAAATAGTAGAAATTATAAATAACTGTTCCATTATTGCAAGCTGCACGTAGTACTTACATGCCACAATATTAGTGTAACGATTCTTGCTCTTGTTCTCTGGTCTGTGGCTGTGATCCCAAGAAAAGTTTCCAGATGCCCTGATTGACTAAGTGCAAAAAAATTGGAATTACCTATAATTAAGAATCTCTGTGTTCCTATCAACCTCCTACATTTCTTATAACAAATATAGTACTTGCCACACCAACATTAAGTGCATATACATGTAGTGTCAAACTGCCAAATAACCCAGTGCTAACCTATTGTAACTGGAAGCCATTGGTGCTGTATATATAATTGTAAAGCGCATCGAGACGTTACGTGGGATGTGCTATATAAGCACGGTTATTTAAATTTTTTAAATTTTAATTTTGAATTTTTAAATTTAAATTTTAACCTAATCTAACCCCAACCTAATCTACCAGTAACCCTAACCTACATGTAATCTAACCAGTGCCATATCCAGAGATTGTTTGGGTAACTATACAGTCTTCAGTATGGAGTGAGGCTAGCACTAATTAAATAAAAAGTTATAACGTCACAAAACAAATCAGAGCTGCAACGTTGGATTTCAGCCCACAAT
>JANVCJ010161247.1:0-14686 GCA_026413505.1 Epizoanthus ramosus
GTGTGACAGCATGTGCAATCGTCAATACCAGAACTGAAATGAACAGTCAATGGGTTGCACAAAATGTAGAGTAAATACACAATATTAATGGTGATATAGAAAGGATAAAATTTGAATTAAACAACAATTATATATATCTTATACACTTAATTTATCTATTAATAATATTCGATCATCACAAAACCTATGGCTTTTATCAGATTGCTGATCATCACTATCTTTGAAACATTCTTACATAACAGAAAATTTATAATAGAACAATTTCAGTGGGATGAAAGCTAGTGGTTTTGTCTTAAGTAAGTATTGTAGGATTTGGGGTAGGATTCATTTTACTTCTAAGTTGAGAATGACACTCAAAAGCAGTGTGTCCAACAAACACATAAAACCATGTCGCGAGATCAACTGTCTTAAATTGTTAAAAAGTCTATTTATCTAATACTACATGTATATCTAATGGTGACTGTGCCATTTACAAGGCTAATTATTACAGTCAGCAAACAATAATTATAAATAAGTTGTATATTTAATTCTGGAGTGAGGTATGTCACAATGTGTTGTGTTTAGGATAAATATTACTATATTGACCTGACTCGAAGAAATCACTACAATCTGGTTGACGTATATTACGTTTTCTTAATCTGAATGTTTCTCAAACAAATGTTAATTTTAGAATATATAAATAAATCTGTTTGCATTCACACCAACATTAATGTTGTCAAGCAATCTTAACTGTCATAAACATCATAGTACTATGCAGTAGTAGTCTGTTTATTCAAGAGTCTTACATATTTCCTTTTCCACTTGTCAGATCATAACAAGCATCCTACTTTATAGTAACTAGGAACTACTGTCATTTCTCAACGGAACTGATTCAGCACTGATCTGTGTCATCTGCATGCTTAAACATCTCAATTTTTTGTAATGGAATTTATGACAGGAACATAACTCACTTTCTAAAATTGGTCTATTTATTCACACCTGAGGCTATGTTGAGTTTCAATCTCCTTATATTAACAAATCGCTCTTGATTGCACCTAATTAGCTTCAATTATGACAAGCAAAGTGATAATTCCAGAAATTAGCAACATATTATAAATATAAACTTTACTGCATCAGTGATCAACATAAACATAGTCTTCTCTTGTGACAAGCTATATTTAAATAATTGCCAGTTTTCAAAACTCATGAAATACTAGAATTCTTTGCAAAAACCAGCTCAACTAAAGACACTTCAGTTCATCACAATTTTGTTTTATATTGATGCTTTGGAACATCACTTGTCTGTTGAATAGGTTAATGCATGTAGTTCCAAAACTGACTTAATATAAATATTCAGAACAATAGCAAAACAAAAGGAAATTTGTGGTCTATGTAAAAGCCAACATCACAACAATATATGGGGTATTGTCAAAACTCATTGGTCAAAACATTAAACAAGCTATTTATGTAGCCAAATTCCTAGATTTATCTTCCAAATTTCAGCCTTGTCTGCATACGTAGATTATTTATCAAAGAAAGCAAGATAGTATTCTTTGTTGTGGATCACTCAAAAATGCCAGTAAGCAGTAAAGTCTTATCTTCATATTGAGTAAACTTGGTCCAAACTTGTTTGACCTCATCCGTGTAATTTAATATCCTATCTGGTAATTTGAATAATAAAGACCATTAAAATGCCAAATAGACTAGAAAAAAGCACGTATTTCAAGTATATGATAAGCAACGAGAAAATAAATGAAGTTATTATCAAATTTAAATGTCCTTCTTCCAAAATGTAGATCTTTGTATGTGTCATGGCATTGACTATTGCTAAATAGCTGATGCAACTGAGGACTTGTTCTCTGCATGCATGCATGGTTCGTTTCATATTGGATTACAGGGTGAAAAATTATCCCTACAAAACATAAAATGCAAAAATGCAGTATGTATAGATCTGTACAGTCATGCACATCTGATCATTCCAGCTCTCTTATGAGGTACTCAGGGCCATAGCTAGAGAGTATACAAGGCATTTGCCTCTGACAAAATTTCTCAAAATGCTTCGCTGGACCAATTTAGAGGAAATTTGGTGGTTTCCACAGTCCAAATATCTGCTTTACCTTAGTCAAATTTAGTTTAGCTACAATCCTACTACTGCACATGATTATACTTGCTAGCACTACCTGGTAATAATTTATTTATTATTAATGAGATACAGGTCATTTTTTTTCAAGTGAGAGATAAATATATATTATCAAATAAATAAATGTAATTTTGACAATTTACATATAATTTCTAGTTTCAAACTGAAGGATCTAAATCTGCCATGTCCTTCAACCAGGGGGGCATCAGACATTTGTAAAAAAGCTCGTGATCAACATCCATTGGACAGTAAGAGTTTGCCCACCCCACCCCCTTCCCCCAAATTATTTCATAGCAATAATCACTTCCGCTGGATAAAAAATTTAGCATTTCAATTTTCCAGTCGCACAGAACCTCATCATATCCGCAAATTACAGAAGTATATAACAAATATATATATATTTCCAGATAGTAAAAACTAAAACGTTCGTATCATACAGCAAAATGACAAAAACTTTAAAAGCTAAACTACTATTTTGAGATTCACCGAGTCGAAAACTAATGGCTCTACCTGTAAATTTCCATAATTTCCGTATGTAAAAATTAAGACCATTAACAACTGCTGTTTACAGGTAATAACGATTGCTTTTAGATCCACCAGTAAACGCCGAGTTCTAAGTACTCTATTTAACTGCAAAGAACAAAACAAGAAACGTAAAGTTTATTTGTTCTCGATTATTTTCTTTTGTGTGGCGTGAATCTGCTGTCACAGCTGGAACAGCGAGCTATTTTGTATTGACTTATTATAAACACAATTCCCTTCCGCTTAGAGTGGCTTTTAAAATCGGCAAGATCCCAGTTATATTTAAATATGTTCGCCGTAAAAAACAATAGTGGAGCTGCCGGAAAGGTTTTTATTTGTTGCAGTATAAACTATATCCCTTCACACAAAAACATCAATGGCGGAAACGAGATTCAAACTTCAGGTCACTTCGAGAGTGGCTAAACATCAATTATTAATGCCTACAGTGATCTAAATTGCATCGAAATGAACAAGTAATAAAAAATTGAAACGGTAAATACAACTGTGAGCGCTATCCATCGAAGAAATGAATTTTCTCTTCGCCATTGCGTGCTTTTTCATAATGACCACTTCACCGTCACGATTGAACCCGACATCCGCCGGTAACTAAATATCATCACGAAGCTTTGGCCCTTTCAAATCCAATTGCTTTAAACTTCAGAGAGAAAACAATTTTATTTGCAATACTTACGTTTCTGACAGAAATACTTTCCCGGAGTTCCTGGGCTCCAGCAATATTCCTTTCCTGAAACGCCATGGCCAGCCGGCGGCCGACACTGGTCCTTGAAACACATATCGTAGCATTCGTTGTTGTTTGAAGTAGTTACCAAGGCATATTTATCGGTTGTCGTTGTCTTCATAATAGATTTCCATCGTATTGTGTTGACATAGCATAAATTGATATTCTTTTCGATGCGAATTCCCCCACCGAGTACAACATTTAGCGAAGGGAGATTGAGTTCTTCCAAGCCGTTGTTTTGGTAAATGACCAGCGCGTAATCGAGGAAGAGCAGCGATGTTCTACCACGAATGACAGCTAGATTTGGGAATACGTCTTTGAGACTTCGATGGTCGTACATTAATGACACAAGCAAATGACCAGTAATCTCTCGGAGGTCAGGAAAATGAAGCTGCTTTCTCATCACTTCATTATAAACTCGGTAACCACGAATATGTATACTGCCATCCCAAGAAGTGCAATTCTCAAGTTTTTCGCAACCAGTGCAATTTCCTTTCGAACCCCCCTTAATAATCAGCAACTGGTCTTTGTTGGGTATAAAACTACGTGGTGGAGCACAGCCTGCATGAGACGAAAGACACAAATTATTTAAATGCCTGGTTGCAAGATTTAATCTATAAATCGAAACTGTTAATTTGAAGAACAAGTGTTCTAGTTCAACGAAGGTCCACAAATTTGTAGTACACTCCAGTTCGAATGTAAAATGCCGCTACGTTCTGCTTTCTTACTCTTACTTATCAGTACAAAAAAATGTTTTACAAATACTTACGTTTGTAGGGTGCTGCTTGCAGCCTCAATACCCATGAGTTCGAAAGAAATATCAAAGCAATTACAACACAAATCCCTTCCTTCATGCTTGCCGTGGCAAAGCTCAAGTCTAAAGCTATTAAATCTGTTTGCCGTAAATCGAACAAGCGAATCGTCTTGTCACAATTGTTCTCCGAAGGTCGTACGGTCTGTCACTTCATACCGGGGAATTTGTGGCGTTAAACCTCCAAAATCTCCGCTACTTGTACTCAACTTGCAGGAAATTCGGAGCAAACAGAACCCTAATATTGCGAGTGAGTTAATTTTCCCTGTTCCTGCGGTAGACTGTGCCTTCTCCGATATCACGCACCGGTTCATACGTCATGACTGCCGTCACAAGAATTCGCAAAGCAATTTGTGATTTGTGGGAGGGGAAACATGACTAATTTTGGCAAAACATCAATGATAACATTGTCATTTTTTAGTCGCCTGAGAAAATCAGAATGAAAAAGAACTTTATGGCGGTATTAATGATCAATGTCTTTCTAAATCGTGGATGATTTTTTACTTCAAGTATTACATGTAAAGTTTGACTTTGTTGACGTGAGGCTTGTTGGATAGCGAGAAATGACCCGGACCTAATAGTATATATACGACTTTATTTAGATATCATTATGAACTATTAACAAATTTCAGTCTCATTATCACTTAAACAGCTATAAATAATTATATTTTTAAGCTTTTATACAAAATATTTCAATGTTTGTAGAAATGGGCGATGCAAAGAGGTTCAAAGAGACAGCCACTTTGAAAACCTTTCTGGTTATTTAATGAAGATATCCCTTTTACCTTTATATCACGTTTAAAATCGTGATAAGTATTTCTTTCAATTTTATTCGACCACTTGCATCCAATACTCGACGATAATTATAAAAGTTCCTATAAATATATAATTAAAGGAGTTCAAGAGTGTATTCCATGCAAGGTAAACATTTGTTTAGACTAAAGAATAAATCGGATTTATTGAATTCGCATAAACATCAATTTGCGCATCAATTTCCCCCAGTCCGATCTTCTCACATCGTCCTACTGGCATCGTCGCGTCCGGGCTAAAATTGTCAGTCGGATGGGAAATCAGTCTTCAAATGGGATGCAACTTGCACGAGAAAAATGTTTTGTCGGATGCGGGAGAAAACTCCAATTGCTCTTACAATCTCTTTGCTTTTTAATATCACAAAGTTTTGAAATACTTGGGCAATATCGAATTTTGCAGTGGAACAATCGCGCACTGGCAGAACTACGTCAAATGAGACTGCAAGTAGTTGAATCTAAAACAAAGGTCGGAACAATTACAAAGTTATATTTAGCCTTTATCCAAAGTCTCAAGCATTGTTAATAAAATTTCCTTGAACTCAAGAAATAGTTCGTTCGGTAAGAAATTAAGTCGGCAGCGAGTGAAAGCATTTTAAAAAATGAAAATACTTATTGTCCTTATTCAACTTTAAGTGCCAAATTTTCAGCGATTACCAAGTTCAATTGAATTGAGCCTTTGGGGCTTTGGGTAATCTTTCTTGTTGTCAGTTGGGAGGGCACAGAGATTTACCGCGATTGGTGATGCTTTTGCACATCACGAATCCACAACGCCACATATTTAGTTAAGTATCTTGAGTATAGCAGTTTTAACCGCCACATTTTAGTAGACCGTCATGTTTCGAAATAGTTTTCTTTTTGGCATATCGATCAGTTCATCAAGTCGCAGTATATAGACTTTCGCTAGCCTTTTCAGTTTTCTACTCCTTGCGTTTCTCAACCTTTCTCACGTTTAGTTGTATAACAATTTCATCTCGCGTCCCTGGTTCAATGCATTCCACTACAACCTGCTCTGGCATGTTATAACAGTTAGCAACCAAGCGGTAAGATTTTACAATGTTTTAGCAGATTATCGATATATCTCCATAACTAGCGCGTCAACACACATTCCTTTCCGGAACCATTTAGTCTAGCCGGTATTCCTACTCGCCTGTTTTCAAAGACACAGCTGTTGATTGCCTTTGATAGTGGAGATTATTATCAGAAGATAGACTTATTTGCTGTTGTTTTAGATTTGCTACGAATGATAAGAGACCAATTTCGCTCCAGGCAGACTTGCACTTCACAAACATAACCACGGGACTTTTTCATTTGATTCCGAAATGAAATCGAAACATCAATACGACCATGTGCAAAACACAAACAACGTATTTATTAATAAGAAGAATATATTGAAACTGGTAAAGAGAATTTGTTTTCAACCATGTCATTCTTCGAATAAGACAAGTGAATAAACCGACCCTATAGCGCTATCGGGAGGGTTTCGCACGTGAAACTGATACTTGCAGTTACCGCAATATTGATTCGATTTAGTGTGGCGGATGGTAATTTAGGTGGTAAATATACTGATGATTAGTGCCGTTTTGAAAATAAACTCCCATACCGAAATAATTAACATTTGAATTTTTGATAGAGCATTCTTTTAAGAATTTTAGAAATTCTGAAAGCAAAACCTAATTTGCATATTTTTTCGTTGATGTAATCACATCAGTGTTGACATCATCTAATTAGCGACAAACACACGCCCATTATCTGGTTACAGTTGCTAAAAGGTTTTTGTTGATTGGGCAACTGGCAAAAAGCCTTTTGCTGTTCCAAAATGGATATACTTTTTTCTCATAGTTCTCGAACCATCACAAGCCAAAGTTTTAGGATATATATACCTGGTATTGTTCGTCCCTCTAATAACCAACTTTTTAGAACAATAGGCAACACCAGCTTTGCAGCCCCTTTCCCAACTGATTTTTGCAACGGGCATGAACAATTTCAACAACTTCTGCAAAACTGGCTATAATTTATTTATTCTCTTCAAATACTATAAACTTTAACACAGTTCCTTCTCACAAGCACTATATAATTATTCTAATTATAAATAATTATACTATATATTTTTATTATTTGATACTTTATAAATACATAAGATTAATAATAAAACAATAGTATAATATTATAGTGAAGGAAATACTTCCAAATAATTTTCAACATTTTTCATTTTTAACACCAGGCTGTCCAAAATTAATTAAGGCACGAACAAAATGTTGTTACCACCATATTACATGTATATTGGCACAAATGAAGTTTTGTTTATGCAGATCTGTGTTCAGGTAGATGCACTTCCACCACCATTTCTGTAAGTGTTACCCCAGAAAATGTTCCATGTAATTACTAGTAATAATGACTTTTTTAATTAAAATCATGTGTCACAATAAAGGTCATGATATTTACAATTGACCATAGTAAAAAAGATGGCAGATGTACATTTTTAAATGTTAAAACTGCAATTATGCCTTGCAAACCTAACACAACAAATAGGCACATAGAAAACCACATTTTTTTGCAAAATTTATCCCTATACTAGAAACATTGTGAATGTTAGGTTTGAAGTTTTTAGGACTTTTCAGTGCATTTTTATGAGTGTTTTTAGGGTTTTCATGTGCTAAGAATTATGGGTAAATATACCCGCAGCCATCTTTTCGCGTATGGTCAATTCCCAAGTCAGTGCTATCTATGTGCTGAGCAACCAATAGTGCGGTATCAAAGTTGCAAAACTAACTGGTCTATCTTACTGGACTCACAACAAACCCCAGATCTTATTATCTATATATAGACTCTATCATGACTGCTTCTTCAACCACTATCGGCTATATTTCTATGTACAAATAGTACCAGAATGCATTCAGTACAAATTTCAATAGACATTTAAAGCAATAAATTAAACTCTCTTCCATGTTTGTGACATATTTCACATAACACATCCCCCACTCCTCGAATTGCATATTATTATTCACCTACAGATTGCATTTAAAGATAAAAATATAAAAATGCAATCAAGTTAAATTGAGTGCGCTCTGCTAACAATATGCTATACAATCAATATTAGTTAATTAAAGACAGTGCGCTTCATAATAATAATTATAACAATAATAGTAATAATAATAATTATTATTATAGATTATTAATATTTTTTAATATATTAAACCTCTAGTCACTGAATTTCTAGCACTTCAACTGGTTAAGTTCTCATCATTTCATAATTGACAGTTGTTTGACAATTCACAGTTGTTTCTAAAACAAATCAGCTGTTTTTTTCAAAACATAAGCAAACGTTCCACCCTCCTGTTTTACACTAAGTTTCACTAGGTTTACACACTGGTGGTGATGATGATGACAGTGGTGGAGGTGTTGATTGGTGGTGGTGACGATGATGATTGTGATGGAGGTGATGATGATGATGGCGATGGAGGTGATGATGATTGTGATGGAGGTGACGATGATGATTGTGATGGAGGTGACGATGATGATTGTGATGGAGGTGACGATGATTGTGATGGAGGTGGTGACGATGATGATTGTGATGGAGGTGGTGACGATGATGATTGTGATGGAGGTGACGATGATGATTGTGATGGAGGTGGTGATGATGATGATTGTGATGGAGGTGGTGACAATGATTGTGATGGAGGTGGTGACGATGATGATTATGATGGAGGTGGTGACGATGATGATTGTGATGGAGGTGACGATGATGATTGTGATGGAGGTGGTGATGATGATGGCGATGGAGGTGACGATGGTGATTGTGATGGAGGTGGTGATGATGATGATTGTGATGGAGGTGGTGATGATGATGGCGATGGAGGTGATGATGATTGTGATGGAGGTGGTGACAAAGATGGTGATGAATCGGAGGTGATGATGATTGTGATGGAGGTGGTGATGCTGATGGCAATGGCAATGATAGTGATGGTCATGATGGTAGCGATGATGATGGTGATGAAGATGGTGATGGTGATATGATCATCATCATTGTGACGATAAAGTTGTATTTAATTACTAGTCTTTGTATGTACAGTCCTCACAATGTCACCTCGAATTACATTTTTCATTTCAACATCCTGGGAGAATAGATGTACATGTAGCTATAATTGGTACTCATCAGGTGGCATAATTCAACAATAGCAATTCTCTCACTGATGCAAACAACTATATAATAGTTTGGAAGAAAAGGCTTTGGTTCAGGGTCATTGTAAACTTAAGGAAGACCTGCTGTCAAGACTCCAAGTCTACGGGCTCTGATTTTTCTTCAGCTGTAAATTGCACTGTAAACCTATATATATATACATATATATGAATCCAAGCAAAAACCTTTCTTTGTCACTTCCAATTAATATGTTCAATTAATTTGTCCAAAAAAAAAATAAGTTAAATCTCACTTTCTATTAACATCACTGACCACTATTATATATACATGTATGGACTTGGAAGGCTGAGCAAGAAACTAAATTATAAAACTATTTATCAACCTGTACTACTATGCACAAATTGTACAGAGCTGTGTTACGGATAGGTGTTCATTCATTTTCTGTATCAAAGTGTCAAAATAAAATAACGACAGTAATAATTAAATTTAGATCACAGTAATTAATGCATTTTAAAAAATGTCACTACAGTCTCTAGGTCAACCTCCCAGGTTCCCAATTCACCTTACAGCCTTCCTTACACAGAAGGCACCAAGTGAAAGGAGTCTTGAAATAAGGTTCACTCAAGGTCACTTCACAGCTACCAGTCAGATACGGTAAATATTTAATAACTTCATTATAAATAATTAAGTAAATTTAATATTGTTCATACCTAATCACATAATTATCTACCAATATTCATATACTTGGTAATTTAACAAATTAAAGCTCAATAAATTAATGTTTGGCACTCTAGCTAGTTATAAATACACATTTAATGTGTATCTAAGCCATAGGACTTACAAGAAAAATAATACATACATGTATGTACAGTATTATCAATAACAGTAACCCCCGTTTGAGTAACACTAGATAGAAATTGAATGGACCTGCAAGCTCATGTTTACACACATATGAATGTGTCACTCAATAACATTTAACGTTTTCCAAATAGAATGATTTTATCATACTAGTCATAATCCTGAGCAGCCATGCAGTCAATAGCACCCTAGGCTCCTACCTTGCTTGAAACAAGAAAATGAGTGTAGCTCACGTACACGCTACTTCTAAGGGTTGCCCCATATGATTATGAGAACCAACTACTATTAAGCTCAAGCCAGAGCTAAAAAGTGGAAATTAAATTTGCAGAAACAAGTACCTATAAACTACGTAAGGCCCTAGCTAGCTGCCTCCTCATGCAAAAGTACATCTGTTATTATAATGGCAAAATAGCAAAGTTATGCACAAAATCTACCAAAAAATTGACAACAAAACTTGTACAAAATATAATGTATTATCCTTGATTTAATAATTTAATTGCCAATATCTTTAATAGAACAATAGTGACCATTAATTTCAGAAGCATGCTCATGGAGCCAAAACCAATTGCAGAATTGCACACATTTTAATTAAGCATTTCTACTGCTAATCAGTTACTGATTTCTGTTCTATTTCAGCAACATGCATGTAGTTGTCCGACTGTGCAGATGTAATCCATTTCACATAAATGTCATTTTCTTATTGTGCAGCCCTGCCAGTTTAAAAGATGCCTGTCAAAAGTACAAGACACTTTGAAGGCAAAATAAAATAACTTGTTACACTGAATTACTCTCACTGACATTTTTGGGGTCCAAAACCCAAAACCATCACAAAATGCATGGGAATGGAGAAAAATTGTTTCCCAATTTTCGCTCTTTGGCAGTCTCAGGCCCTGACCATCTTCAGTTGAATTACGATACTAGCAAGTTGCAGGTCATGGACAGTCAGCCTATCAAAACAAAGAAGATAGCGAGAGGCCCAAGTGTGGCAACTTACCCCCATCATAATCCAAGATGGTCAGGGCCCAGGAAAAGTTTTTGCTCTGTTCTCATTCATGTGATGGTTTTGGACCATAATAATAAAAATAATAAATAATAATAATTTATAATGACATTACCCAGACGGCATATCCACAGAGTGGCTCTTCATCTGCTGGGGGACCAACAGCTTAACGTCCCTGTCCACGGACGGTGTGGTGAAGGAAGGTCGTACAAATACAACTCTCGGCCAAGGCCAGGAATCGAACCTGGGACCTCCTGGTTAGCAGTCCAAGTTCTTACAGACTGTGCTAACTGTGCTCACACAGTTAGCACAGAGTAATTCAGTGTTACAAATTCTATCATTTTGCAAGCAAAGTATTTTTCACTTCAGGATTCCTTTAACTAATTTAAGAAATGACTTAACTTTTAACCAACTGCAGAAATTCCATCCCAGATTACTTGGTTAATACATTTAGCTTTGAGTGCAGTCTCTTTCAGGGCCTGAATCACTTCGATGTTGGCTTGTAAGAAGGTCTGTGACCGGTAGGGAATCTTGTGCTTCAAGCACAGCGCTCGAACCTTGCCAGAAACATGACGGAGGTAGTGCCGCGACACCCTGGGAAAGAGATGATGCTCAATCTGAAACTGTAACCCTCCATGGAAGAAATCAAGGTAGGGGTGGCAGTCAACGTTCATGCAGGTCCACAGCTGTGACTGTAGAAATTGGTCAGTTTCAAATGCATCCAGCGGCAGACCATGGTATGTCTCCATCGAGAAGTGACTCAAGGTAATCTGGACATGGAGAATCCCAGCCAGGAAATGGGAAATGAAAATGAACAGGAACATCGATCCCCATGTTGGAAAAAATGAACAAAGATAGGAAAACCACATCCAAAACAGGAACAGGGTCAAAACTTCTAGCTTCCTCATTGCAACTCTTGAACTTGAAGCTAGCAACAGAAAGCTCTGTACATACAAGTTAAACCTTGCAAGTCCCATGATCAAATAATATAGATAATGCTGGTTGCACACAAAGAATTTAGAAAGCCTGTCAAAGTGCATGATCTTGTCATGATAATATGACCTCAGTGATTTGAAAAACTTGTCAGTAACAGCAAAGACTGGTAAATGTTGGATGTCTGGATCGAGCTCGACTGAGTTAGTCACAACATGATGTGTGTTGTGACTCCGTGTCCACCAACCAATGCCAATACCTGTGAGTGTGTTACCAACAAAAAGACCAATGTAGCTATCCCATTTAAAGTCGTGAGTGATGGAGTGGTGGCCAGTGTCGTGCCCAATGAATGCTGTCTGCTGCCAAAAAGCAGCCAGCACACAAGCTGATCCAACTTGGAGGAACAGGTTGCCACTGAATACCACACAGTAGATTACAATACTGAGCAGAAAGGCCAGGAAGAACCCTTTCTGTACATAGTACCAGTCTGTGGATACAATTGAAGCACATTAATTTAGATTATTATACATTTTCATACTTTCTCGATTCTGATTGGCTACAAGCGCACTTTTAATTCCAGGTGGCATGAAATCGTTACGTCATATCTACAGACAATAGTTTTATGCATGCAGAAATGACTTCATTTCTGCAGATAATAGTTCACGGCCTTGATAATTCTCGCTATCATGCTCAACCTCATCCAATAATTGTTAATTGTCCTGTACACAGTCATTTTTTGAAAGATGCAAGGGTCTATATCCTGTGAGCTGAGTATGATCACTCAGATCATTAGATTTTGATTCTTATATATCATATATGTATATATATTATAACACATTATTTTAGTTCTGTAAGGGTATTTGTGTTTTGTTTTTTTCAATTATGGAAACAGATCATTCAGAACTCTGGATTCAGACAGGGGCGTTAAGCTGTTGGTCTAGTCTGTCGACATTCTATCGGGGGACTTAAAAGAACCCACACGCTTGTCGATAGGAGTAGGCTAATGCTGGTGTTGTGGTCTGTATACTGAGGGCACTACTCAACGTCTCAGACAGAACTGTTGTGAACCGCACTAATTCAGCGGTCTGACTAAGTCCCTCAACTGCTGCACCCTTGTATTTCATGTAAACAGGTAGCTGAAAATCCCCGCGGGGAGCACCTGTATATATCTGTATCTGTATCTTGTCAATCAACAGATTAAAAACAAGAAACTCGTGTAAACTGGACCTTCGAAATTTTCCATTCGACACACAGACCTGCCATCTTCCATTTGAAAGCTGTAAGTACAACATTATCAAACGTTAAACATCATCCAGTAGGGGTATCGAATGGTCTTCGCGAGAATTTGCGAGCATGCGAGCAGAGCATATTTTTTGCGAGCACGAGCAAGCGAGCATGCACTGAATTACGAAAATGAGCGAATTCGAGCAAGCGAGCACCCTGAAACATTTTGCGAGCAATTCGAGCAAGGGACAAATTTTGCGAACCCTCAAAAATTTATTGGAAGAACCATTCAACACTCCTTCCAGTCTTACACAAAGTGAAAAGTGGAGAACACTTAAAGGGCAAAACGAAAGATTGTCGATAACCATCACAAAAACAGGAACAGAGCAAAATCGTTCCCTTTTATTCCACTTCGACAGTTTTGGATCCGCCATCTTGGATTATGACGTTAGTGAGTTGCATTTCCCAGGCCACCAACGGTCAACGGGCATGGCAACTCACTGACGTCATAATCCAAGATGGCGGCCCATGACTGTCGAAGTGCAACAATAGGCAAACATTTTGCTTCCTTGTCGTTTATATGATGCATTTGGACTCCAAAAGCGTCCCAGAACAATTCAGTTAAACTGTTCTTTCATTTTGCCAGTAATTAAAAGAGTTTCACTTCAGGAATCCTTCAAACCTAAGTGGGGTGGGGTGGGGCAAATTGTAAATACAACACCAAACATCATCCAATCTTACACAAACCATGGATGCCACTATATTGGGGTTCATAAGCGCCACCTTGAGTACGAAATATGACCTCAAACAACTCTTTAATTCGGACAGCTCCTTAGTACGGACACCTCCTTAGTATGGACACCTCCTTAACACGGACACCTATGTAATATGGACGCTACTTTCATACAGACACTTTATCTATCCCTTCTGCATATTGATGAAGTTAGACTGTAGTCTGATAACTAATAGAATCGCATAGTACCGATGAATCTCGCGCCCTGATTGACTAACGACAGTGTAAATTTAACGTGGAATTGCTTGACCTGAATTCCCCAGCTGCGCGCGCCGAAGTTTTCTTTACAAATTGGACAAGACTTCGCGATTCGTGCGATGTCGTTTTTCGCGTAAAATTTAACGTGGAATTCCTTCGTTAGGCATTGAATTTTCCTATAATGTTATTCGATACAGATTCATACGAAGATTATGAGCTACAGTACAAGTGGTACTCGGCGCTGGAATCTGATATTAAAATTTATGACTCCGAGATGGCTCAGTTTACCATTGTGAGCGCTAAGAGATACCTCAAACACGAGGTTTACCATTCGCGTAAGTATCTAAGGTTATCGTGCACTGTGAGCGCCAAGAGATACCAGAAAAGTGAGGTTTATCACTCGTGTAAGTACCTCGGAAGAATATGATAATGCAAGGGCGTACACAGCTTGGTCATATATTGTAGCGTATCATAGCATAGCATAGCATAGCATAGCATAGCATAGCATAGCATAGCATAGCATAGCATAGCATAGCATAGCA
>JANVCJ010161358.1:0-14682 GCA_026413505.1 Epizoanthus ramosus
TACTACTGCTATTACTACTACTACTACTACTACTATCACTACTACTACTGCTATTACTACTACTACTACTACTACTATCACTACTACTACTGCTATTACTACTACTACTACTACTACTAATAATAATAATAATAAAATAATAATATCATCCAAAGAGGAAATGTGTAAATATTGGAATCGTTTTGAGATACTATAAACTTATTCCGATTTTGAGACAAAAAATACCACTTTATATTGATGGCTAGTTGGGAAAAAATATATTCCGTACTGGGCAGAGTCCAGAAGTGATGAAGCCCACTATGTTGAATATATTTTTTACCAATGCTGTCAATATAAAGTGATATTTATGTCTCAAAATCGGAAAAAGTTTTGTATCGTGATTTTTCTTTCCTTGCAAATTAATAAGAAAATAAAGCCGTCAGGTCATTTGTGAATTCACAAATTCTCAATACATGGAGAGCATTTCTTAGCAACGACTTTTGTTCATCTGTGTTTCGAGTGACTGGCTGACTTGAGATTTCACTTGAAAGCAGCTGTTGTGTAGCTTTGTCGAAGCACACAATAAATGTATATTTTCAATAATTATATTGTAATACTGTATCATGTGCACGTACACTGTAATTATGTTTGACGAGGCCACAGTTTTTTTAATTTGACGTTTTACGAGATTGTTTCTCTAAAATTCATGGTCAGTCATAATAAGTCAATTATTAAATTAAATTATTTTGTTATAATTATTGAGTCCAGAGGGGTAGAAGAGAATAAAAAAGTAAAGTGAATGACTTGAAAAATAAATTATATCTAAGGTTTTTATGATCTGCTTGAAAGGTAACCATTTCTACATTGTATACAACCAAAAAAGAGATAAATTCAACAAGATAGTTTAATTCTTTAATATATGTGGACGTGTAATATTCTATCATGCATGTACAGTAGTGCTAAAAAGAAAAGCTTTGAAATTTCATGAGCTTTCACGAGCTTTTGCGAGATTCGATGTAAATTAGCGAAACTTCGAAGCAACGAATTTTCTTACGAAATTTTGCAAATCTATTCAGATTAATTACTAATGAGCGAAATCTCGTGACTGAAACATAAATGAAATTTCACGCCATCCAAAAACTTGCAAAAACTCATTCAGAAGGAACAACTTCTCGTAATGAGAAATGATGCCTTGGAAAATCAGTTATTTGTCAATGTTCTATATTTCTATACTTCAAAGTCGGAGACTTGCATTTGTGCTTTCAATTGCAAAGCAACATTCCAACAGGTTTTCATTAAATATCATTGGGCGGGTTCAGATGTAGAGTTAAATTGTAATTTAAAATCTAAATTATAATCCCAGAAAGCAACGCTCCGACACGTAAAACAAAAGAATTAGCATTAATTTTTGTAGCATTGCTTTCTGGGATTGTTTGGGTACACAGACCCAGTCTTTCCATGAGTTTCTGGAGTGGGCAATTGTGCCGGTCCTTAATTGAACTAGCCTGAATTATGGCGGTACATGTAGCTTTTTAAAAACAGAACTCACTACAAGGAAACCGGTTATCGGTTTTTGACTTTAGTTTGCTTTTACCCAATGCATTTTCAATACGAAAACTTCAAAAGTGATTTTAAAGGTTGAAGTTTACATCATGCACATGAAGATTGCTTTTACAACAAAATCACTTTACATGTATTCACATTTGCAACACTTCAAGACATGAAATTTCCTATGAAATCTCGTGAGATCTCATATGAAATCGGATGAGATTTCCCACGAAAACTTGCACAGGCATGAATATTTAAATACTTAAATATGTATAAATACATGTAAAACGGCACTCAAATAAAAAATTTATTTTTTTTTCAAAATGGGCAAATTTTGGGTCAGTGGGTCTTGTAAAACGAAAAATTAAAAAACTGTGGCCTTTATACAATATTATAAATATCAATTTATGGAACATTTCTCAGACCTGCCAACCCCTGAGAGTAAGAAATCTGGAGATTTACTATTTTGGGCTAAACAAATCTGTAAATTTAGCAAAAAATCTGGAGATATCAACTATTTTCTGATATTGTCATTTATTAACCTTTAATCATGGTCAAAATTGTTGGAATGCCTCCCCCCTGACGCGTGTGGAATAGCAGTGAATCCTGGCCGAACAACGTAATGGAAGTAATATAAGAAATCAATGTGATTTACGAACAATTTTCACCTTTTTTTGATAAGAACACAAGCTTTTAGAAGTTCAAGCTGGTACTGGCCCTAAACCGAAAGAAATATGCAAGGACATCCCATTTTTCCTTTGAATTGAGGAGATTTTAAGTCTTCGTCGGGAGACTGGGAGATAAGGGAAAAAACAGGGAGGCTCCTGACAAAACCGAGAGAGTTGGCAAGTCTGTTTCTATGATCGTGAACTCCACAGCACTATCAATAAGGTGCATTACCTCACTCCAGGTGTTGGGGCACCTTTGCCTGTCCCAGGTTTCTTCAACGATGTACCCGGTCCTATAGCAAATAGTATAGTGACAAATATAATGATTTTATAATAATACCATTTATTGTTCAAATATCTCACAGTCTTTTGACTGAATTAAAAAAACAAGTAAAAATGTATTCAATTTGTTTTGATTTTGTAAAGTTATCCATAGTGATTGTTGGTATATATATGTGTACATGTAATGATGTATGTACAGATTGTGCAAGGTGCAGAATGATCCCGGACTTTGCACAAGCACACGCATGTCCATGCAATACACAACAGTCAGAATTTTATAAGAAAGAATATCTATATTTTGTTACAGTTCCATAAGTTCAGTGAGAATGTGTCTGCATGCATAACTGGTCTCCTGTAAGATTAGGTCATATTAGGGACTTTAAGATGCTAGGACGGCGACGGCTACGGCGACGGCTGTTGAAATTCTACTTTCTCATGTTCTCTTCTTCCCTATATATCATCCATTCGTTTTCATTGCTCCTTGTGTGAAAGAATGCAAATTGTAGGAACAGGAGACCACAGTGTTGAAGCCAACCTAACACTAGGACTTTTCAGGTTTCGGCGTTCACGTTGTCTACAGAACTCGAAACTTGACTTTTCACATTGTATTTCTGAAGACGATGGTGGACAGGTGGTGAGTTTGGTGCATTCCCACGAGCAGTGTATTGTATTCTGTAATTAAGCCTTTTGTTTTGTGCCGTCTTTGTAGCCGTTGCCGTCTTGGTTTCTTAAAGTCCCTATTAACACAGAGGGAATAACTTGAACATATTTGATATTATATATAATTATATATATTGTGCTTAAGGTGAAAGTTTTTTATTCATCTGATCACTATTTGAAGTCAATATGACAGATAATTCTACAGACATTCTACATACATTTTTCCTGTTAGAAAATGCAAATACTAGTTGAAATTTGAATTTCGAACATATTCTTGTTCATTATTGTCATTAAAGACCACTGATTGACTGAACCCATGGCCATACATGATATGGATATATCATGTATTGTTGACAATATCCTCATAAAATTCATATCTCCAAGTGGCCATGTAATATTCTGTTTATTATAATTATTCACTAACTGACTAAGCCATAAATATTGGAAATTGTCGGAAAATCTTCAGAAATATTCGGTAATTTTTTTAATATTTTCGGAAACGGTCGAAAATGCTCGGAAAGTATTTCTTATCATACATGTATTTGGAAATTTTTTAAATGAATCCAAAAATCTTCAGATTTCTTCGGAAAGTGTTCGGAGACAATCGGAAGTTAGATGTCTACTGCCACACTAGGGTTGCAAGGTGGCTGTGGCCTTTTAATGTGTAGAGAGTGCTACAGGGAAAACTTGTTGGAGATAGCACGACCATATAAACATACTCGGTAACTGGGCAACTGCGTTGTCGTCCATCAACATTTCAGCGATTCCTTGTTCGTCAACATCCACCTCATCGACATACACTTGCTCGGTAAGTGCCCGAGTCTTTAGACACCAGGCGGACTGTATTTGTTAGATAAAGAAGAAAAGAAAATTATAAGAACAGCCTTGACTAAAACACACTTTTGCTGCAGCTGCAGCTGCAGCTAACAATTTATACAAAATAACAAATACAATGTCAAATGTGAATTCTGAATGTCTAGCTTTCACGGGCAAACAAATCTAAATCACTTGGAAATTGAACTGAGAGTTAGGAAAGTTTACAGTACCTGATCGTAAGGATTCTTTTTAAGCAACTGTGTACATACTTCGGCACATTCTTCGAACTTTCTACGGCGGAAAAAACTCATCGCCAAGAACAGCGGGTCCATCGTCCCCGCCGCCGCCATCTTGGATTCTACTTTGTTCAGCGGTTAGTTTTGCGGGCTCTCCCTGGGAGCCTGGGTACGGGAAGGGTACGGGTTGTCTAGTCCAACAAGACGTCATATCTGGATCTCTATTTCTTTTATTCTCAGTACTTGGACTCGCAAAAACCAACTTTTTGGGACATCACATCAGTCTGGAATCGGTTGTCCTACTAATAACCAACTTTTCATAACATACAGTTTGACCAAGTGAGCGTTGTAAAAATACGAGGACATACAAGAAAACAGTTGAAAAATCTTGCTCAATACTTCTATTAAAACTTAAAATCAAATCAACTTCTGCCTTCTGGTTACACATTTTGTAGAAATCCACAACTTTTTAGAAATGGAGACATACATCGAGACTAGTTGCGGGTAATTCTTGGCAGGTCCTTTCCCGCGTGGCCAACACGCATCATCTTTTACTTTTAGAATCCGGACGGATTTTGAATTATTTTCATTTTCTCCAGAGCATAACACCCGGAAAAAATTCCTTTCTGTTGTCGTAAATAGAAATAGATGTGGGACGGAGGACGAGGATGAGTGATTCAGTGAGTGCCGGATGAGTATTTATAGAAATCAATCAAAGCCAGGCCGATCGCGCTGCAAATGCCAAAAAGTATATTATCACGTTTCATTGACGCTACGTAGCAAATGATATGATGGTACTGAATTACCTCCTGGAACCATTAACCATCCGAGCAAGAGTAGCTTTATAGAGTCAATGATGATTCGCTTCAAAACACTACAGCCATTTGGAACGGATATAACCCGCGGGATATAACTACATTTCTTGCCTGTGCTTAACGGGGATTAAAACTGTCATTTGGCATCACTTCATTTCTGTCACATGTATTATTTCTGTCACATATATTATATATTACAAAAATATGAAAGTTAACCCAATCACTACCCTGTGCTTAGTCAAGGTATAATTGATAGTGTTAACATTAGGATTAATCTTAGAGTTTAGGGTTAGGATCAGGATTAGGATGTGGGTTGGGATGTGGGTTAGGTTTAGAGTTAGGATTAGGACTAGGTTTAAGATTAGGATTAGGCCGTTAGGGTTTGGGTTACGATTAGGGTTTGATATTGCTTTGACTAAGCACAGGGTAGTGATTGGGTTAACTCTCATATTTTTGTTTATATATTATCCGGCAAAGAAACTATTTAGTTCAATGATAATGTTATACTGAAAAGGCAAAACAAAACAAGTAATTTTAATCTAAACTGTTGAATGACATGGATGAAAGTGGATTACGATTCATCAAACTTGATTTCTGTACGCGGTGTTCCGAAAATCGAAGTTGCCTGCACTTTTAATATATTGTAGCTTTAATATTGTGGTTTGGGCATTTTGTTTGTACATGACCTATGACAATTTTATTTTCTTTCATCACAATTTCACATTCAGTATTGACGTTATCATAATCCCAATTAATATAAATTCCAGCCATATGTACGACAAAATGATCAAAATAGGCTTGACAATGCCCCATTAATATAACACTTCTGATTTCTAATACTGCTGTCTTGCTATGTTTCAGTTAGAATGCGACGTCTGTGACAAGTCTGAAACTGATGTTTTATGCACTCCTGGGACCAGTTGTTAAAACTTTAACCCAAATTTGAATGAAATTTCTTTATCTACGAATATGAAATTAGGTGTTTATATAATAATAAAATGATAGTTTATTTTTTAATATAGTGCATTCTCCAAAAGATTACCCAAATGCGCTTTTCATGATATTATTTCAATACGTATACTAACTAACTAATTAACTAACCAGTTAACTAACTAACTACATCTTAACTAACTAACCAATCAACTAACTAACCTACTAACTAACCAATCAACTAACTAACTAACTAACTAACTACATCTAACTAGCTAACTAACTAACCAACTAACTAACTAACTACATCTAACTAACTAACTAACTAACTTACTAACTAACTAACTGACTAGCTAACTACATCTAACTAACTAACTAACTGACTAAGTAACTAACTAACTAACTAACTGACTAACTAACTAACTGACTAACTGACTAACTAACTAACTGACTAAGTAACTAACTAGCTAACTAACTAGCTAACTAACCAACTAACTAACTAACCAACCAACCAACTAACCAACCAACCAACTAACCAACCAACTAACTAACTGACTATCTAACTAACTGACTAACTACATCTAACTAACTACCTAACTAACTAACTGACTAAGTAGACTGCAAAACAGCCCCTTTCTTTGCCAGTAATCCGAAAATTGGTTCGAGGTCGAAAAGTGGGAGATTGGGGAGATGAAGAAGCCACGCGGTCAGGGGAAAAGAGGAGTGGGGACAGTAACTAACTAACTAACTAACTAACTGACTGACTAACTAACTAACTGACTGACTAACTAACTAACTAACTAACTAACTGACTAACTAACTAACTAAACTAACTTACTAAACAAAATATGCAGTAAAATATTATTAATACATTTCTCAGAAGCCAACAGTTCAAAGGTTCAAAGGTTTATTCTTTCCACATTTTACCCCAAAATAAAGGCAAACAAACAAAATTACAATATTTTAGTAGTCGGGTGGGTGCATGCAAGGGTGATAATACCTATAAGGGAAAATTATAGCCTCTTTACGTAAACTCCACATGACAGCCCAAAGGCCAAAGTAGTCTGTACTATTACTGGAGTCTGTAAAGCAATAAACCTAGTCATGGGTTAAAATGTTAACCCTGGGTTAACGTTCCAACAGCCTCTTATTCCTTTTAAAATACACTCTCAACGCCTCAACAAATGAAGAATATATCCTTCAAATTTAGTCATTCGAGCTAGCCGACCCTGATTCGTATTACCGCGGCTAATTACCCGACGACGATCCGATCTCCCTGCGGCGGTATTTGTATTCTGTTTATATAGCGTCAGATCCGATCGGAATGACGTCAGACTTATTATTATTATCCTCTGTCTGCGTCTGTTCGTTCACGTAACACAATGTTTTCTTTTGAGTTTTGGATAAAACCAAATCATCTTGATCTATCGCCTGTCTTGATTAGTTAAACAATGTTACAATCAATTCTCAGTTGGAGAATACTGTTTATCGTCATGGCGGCGTGTATGTAGTGCATCGCAACTAATTATTTAATCTGCACCTTACGTCAGGTTTTCGTGACGATATTTAGTTCAATCCAATTATAACATATTTTTGAAACCTTACAAATATTTATTTTCATTATCATTATAAACTTTTACTGTTAGTGTTCTCAATCTGAAAATGCTAATGAGTAATGGAACTGTTAGTGTTAGTGTTAGGGTTAGTGTTAGTGTTAGTGTTAGTGTTCTCAATCTCAAAATGCGAATGAGTAAAATTCAAACGAAAGCTCAGAAATTACTTTCGCTCAGAATTTTGACAACCGACTTGAAGGCCATAGTCGATAGACATAGTCATAGTCATAGTCATAGTCATAGTCATAGTCATAGTCATAGTCATAGTCATAGTCATAGTCATAGTCATAGAATCAGATAGATCCGTGTCTAGCAGCTGTGATAACTAAGGATGGACGGTACGGGCGTCCGCCGACCTCGATCATGCAACCTGATCGTAAACCACTTTAATATTTATGTTCATAGTCTAGTTGCTCGGGTTACCTGTCTGCTTAGTTCCAGCGAAGCCCACTCAGGGGCTAGGTCTGGGTTTCCGGCTTCGATCTCTTCTGGAATCTACTGAGGGCTCGTACGCAACGGCTCGATCTGTTGAGTAGAAAACTATAATAACTTCGAAGTTACCCTAGTCCCTGTGGAGCCTGAGGAAGGCTAGTTTTACCAGTGGAGATATTGACCTTTAAAATCTGACTGGCTTCGTGACCATGAGTTGTACAACCAGCCCTGTTTGTACGCTAAATTGCTGTCTCACTTGTGCAGCTGTATTGATACTTGCAGTTTTTGTTTGTTTTTAAAAACTAAGGAGAATTGGAATAATACGTGTACTTAGTTATTGCGGTACCATCAGT
Source organism: Epizoanthus ramosus (assembly GCA_026413505.1). Lineage (NCBI taxonomy): Eukaryota > Metazoa > Cnidaria > Anthozoa > Zoantharia > Epizoanthidae > Epizoanthus > Epizoanthus ramosus. The sequence continues at coordinate 8,333 of JANVCJ010161358.1, forward strand.
GATTTTCTACTCAGTTTATTTTATGCAGTAATGGTGAAATTTTGTGTCAGTTCATATCTAAAGATTAGAACTTAGCATCTGCTAATGACAGCCATATGATATATTTAGTTTTCTTACTTTAAGATTTATAATGTTTGCAAAGAATTACTCCTAAAATGTTCTTCTGTGTACAATGCATATTTGTTTTTTTTTAACATCTTTGGTACGGTTTCTGGAAGATAAATATCGAATATAAGGTAGCAGAATTATTACAGCGATGGACACCGTACCTATCGTGACGTGCAGGTATGTCAATATTCTGGATCGGAGTCAGTAATCGCCGCCCACTCCTTACCGGTTCACTCATGCAACCCAATGCAATGCAAATGAACTTGAACAATGCATTTTCGTCATGCGATTCCAATTGTATATACGCAAATGATACTATAATATTGATCATACATATATAAATGCAGATGCATGGAATCTTTATCTTGAATTGTGGGAGCCTCGGACCTCGACAAGAACGTATCCCAGTGACTTGACAAAATTACCTACCATTACCGACTAATGGGACGGCTTACTGCAGTTTGGATAACGATATGTTTGTTCTTCTCGTCCCTTCCCCGATCACTACCTGAACAGCAATCAGAATGGGCTCAGTTATCGAAGTTGGAATCAACACTAGAACTGATACTCGAAGGAAAATGTCTCTCCAACTGCCTTTATCGGGTAGGTCATGAAATAATACGGTCTATTTTTGATTCTGTTGTCTTATGTATTGCCAAAGTATTGATGGATTAAGTTTTGGACTTTTCATCCATAGTCTCTATACTTGACTTTGGCGCAGAATCTTGACTTGAGTGTAGGTCGCAGAACATTTGGGCTCACCGACACCACTTATTGACTGAATACAATTTAGTCTCGTGCAGATAAAGTTTCGATAAGATACTAACTACTAAGAAATTTCCTAATGTAGTTTTCAGTTTCGACTGTTAATCCTTAATGATTGCAGCTATAGAAGCATCGCTGTCCGTCGACTCAAACACCCCAGCGAATGTCTTAACTTCAATGTCAGTTATCCCGCCACGACTCGAGCTCAAAGGGTCTCAGATACCAATGAATCATTTCCAGGTTTATTATATACAATAAATATAAAATAAATTACTGATGCCGTGTCACATACATATCGCAGCTTACATAAGAAAGAGAAGTGCATGACAACAGATCATAGAAAAGAAAAATTGTAGGCTATTAATTTTCACTTCAAAGGAAAACAGATTACTCACACTTTGAGTTGATTTGAATTTCAAATAAACATAGAAATCAATACTGGCAAATGTTAATTTCTGTTATTGTGGCGAAAAGATTTTCGAACAATCTTTTAACCAATAGAACTGATAATGGACGTAAAGTATCTGCCACGAAGAGACGGCCACTGCAACCCGGCGTACTTCAGTTCTATTGTTTTATATACACCATCCTTGGAAACCCAGGGGTGGTCAGTCGGTCTTGTTTCTTTAGTTTGACTATCGTCTGTTGGTTCTACATCCATCAATATACGAGCACATGGCAAAGGTTGTCAATCTCGCCATGAGTACAGTTGCATGCGTAAACAGGACAAAACTGATAGTTACTTCAAAACATTACCATTCTTATTAAAAATCTGTAATTTGCATTTTGATTTCGAAAAGACTTTAATCAGCAGCCGGATGTACATATATAAGCAATCAGGTTGACCTTGTACGCTTGCCCATTAATTCGTTTTTTACAGGGGAGTCTCAAAACTAGTGTCTAGTGGGTAAGCACTGAATCACCAATCGCTAGCATTTGTCAATACTCTGTTTTGCTAATGTCACGTTTAAAGGGAACGCAACGCCCAACAGGGGTGCTCTATTGTTTTAAAATATGTTTTCTAAACTGATTGCATATTATTGTCCTCACTGGTGAAATAAGAATAAGCACAAGAATAAGCACAAGAATAAGCGCAAGAACATTCGTAGGGACACACGTGAAATAGAAATAAGAATGAAATAAACACAAGCACAAGAAAATGAACACGTCCGTTTTTCTTGGGCGTCAGTTGATGTGCTTATTTCACTATTTCACCAGTGAGGACACTGAGAATGAAACAAGCACAAGGACAAACACAAACACAAACACAAGCACGAATTCGTATTTTACCAGTGGCAACACGCGACACTTCGCGTGTACTTTTAATGTTGCCTCGATGCAAGCGTCAGATTTCATGAATGAATGACCGTTGCAAGATGCATAATTTCAGTATAATAAAAAGATTAAAAAAGAGAATACAGACAACAAGTACAATAAAACTAACAGCACTGAATAGTGTAGGATAATACTGTAGAGTAATACCGCTCTCCCGACTGTTTACAGAATAAAATGTTTTCATTTATAGAAGCATACAATATATATTAAATCCTTACAATATTTTATAATAATCATTATTTTCTATATAATATTTAGCCGACGGAAAAATTAAAAGTCTTGCAGGATGGAAGGTCTTCGCTGACGATGCTATGGCCCATATAGCTGAATTTCTTATTTTAAACTGTTTTAATCACAAATTCCAATTTATGCCATCATCGGAAATAGACCGAGCGATTAAATATCCTTTGTGTGAATATATAAATATTGTTTACAAAATGAAAATGGGTACTGAATTTGACAGGATGGGAATCTTAACTAAGAAACATATGTTTTCCCTGATAACGAGTTATTAAAATATCTACTGAGCTGGGTAATAATTTAAATATTATGTTATATATTGAATTTATTTTAGTTAATATTTCCTAACTGTGGTTGTTTTTGTGACATTCTCAGTGCCTAAAATTAAATGCCCTACAATTGTCAACTAATTCAATGATCAGTCACTGATTCACAGTTATTTGCTTTCGTATGTCTTTTAAATCAGTATGAATTAAAACCAACGAATACGAGGATCTCAGTGGGGTTGCCCGGTCGAAAATTTTACCATCACTGAACTGTGAAAAAAGTTAATGTTTACCGTCAAAATATCAACCGTCAGCCGTCAAAATACGTAAAGACGACACCGATGCAGGAAAGACGGTAATACAGTTTCAGCTTTCTTAAAAACAAAAATATGATTGCAAAAAGCTGTATTGACATATTTGCTCTAAATGACCAAATCGCTATGTCACATGCTTATTTCGTAATCGACTTTTGTATTCAATTGAATAGTCGCTAATATAAATATGAGCAGCTGATGTTAATGCAAATTTTGTTGACAGCCAAACCCAACTAAGCAAGGCCGTATACTGATGTGGGCGATATTTGTGAATGGCCGTTTGTTACGCAACTCGCGGCAATGTGAAGTTTTAAAATTATGGCCGCAGGATATGGACCAGGATTAAGCTCAACATTAGTTATTTTTAAAACAGCAGTAACGAGCGTAGAATGAATAGGTCAATTTTCAATTAGCGGAAGCTACGAACGGAACATTTATATCACTTTACGAGTTCGTGTCAGTGAATGTAAAATGTCCGCTGCCGATATATTGTTACCTTATTTTTAGAATATTACAAAATGGCATAGTGGTCGCTACAAAGACCCTCCAGGCTTCCGACTTCATTCTAAGTTCGGAAACGAAAAAACACAGAGAAAAATGCTGGATATATTACAACTTGAATGTATCAGTATTAAAACACTTCGAAATAACTGAAATCAAACACACACCGACACATACAAAAGGGAAACGGTGGATGGAAATATGATAAAACAAGCAAAGTTTACTTTTAGTGTCCAATATTTCGGTTCGCAAAACATTCTTTGTGCCACCGGCTAAAATATTGCGCAAGTAATAATGATTTCTGTTCCCTTCAGTTTTTCAAATCATTCGTTTTGCCCTGGAGAAGGGAATAACAAAGAACGAATTAGCACAGAAACTGTGCACCAGTGCATGACAGTTACTTGCAGAAAGTAAACACAACATCTTGTCCAGGCCATCTACTGAGACTATGTGTCAGTGATAAGGCCGCTATGAATTGTTTAGCTATCACCATGACTATCACACGGTAAAACAAATCATGGTTCCCTGAAACTAGTCGTTCCGACGCAGTCGTACCTTGCAATTTTCTGCTTTCTTTTTATTTAAATTTACCATCTTTTTTCTTCGCCCTGCATAATTTTCAATGATGTGTCCGTCGCGTGTCTATTGTCTTGTAACGCATGCGCAAAACAAATTGTTGAGTTGCTCCTGAATCGAGCCTGCAAGACTATACTTCAAGCTCGCGTCTTCACTTGCTTGGCTAGTTGGCAGGTAGAATTTATATTATTCAGGAAATACACAATCGATTGCTCTGGCATCTGGATCCTGAAGTACGAGCGCGCTTTCCATTTTGGCTGAGTCTGGCCAGCTCGACCGGTCAGTTCTCAAATGGAACGCGACAACTATCGGATCTACTTCAGACCAGACTCACCCTGCTCAGAGTTGCTCAGTTCTCCCGATCCCGCCGTCACACGCACGGCCGGGCGCGGGAAATTGGTGACTTTTTGGCGGGAAAAAATGCTCGCGCGCGCCTTGATCACCACCAGACTTTGCCAGTGGAAAGTGCAAAACACTTCACAGTTCACCTGAAAAGTGCATTGCTCTCAAGAAATATCTTAAATGGTGAGGATGGACACTACGGAATAATAAACCCAATGATACGTCAGGTTATTGTAGTAATGCCATATTTGGTGACTAATATTTCAGCTGTGTTCTGTTTTGTCATGAGTGTATTTTGTTTTAAGAGGCTGTTTGCCCCTACAATATTTAAAATATACCAGAGTTTGAACGTTGGCTCCACCACTGACTATTGTGCTTCTGGGGGAAAGTATTTAATCGTTGTCATTATACTGTTTGTATCCTTATTTTTAGATTTATCCCTCCGTGACAGACGCTAAATGCATCGATAAAATATGCCAACAGGTGAATACATTTTCATTATTTTTTAAGTTCTACCATGTGTATTTGTACGTGTGTATATGCGCGTGTGCGTGTGCGTGTGCGTGTGCGTGTGCCTATACATATACATGTATATCAGCCCACCGTAATCTTACGATATTAAAGTTCCCTCATATATGCCTCTGAAAATAATCGGTAAAAAATTAGATGCAAAGGAACTTCCAAAACAACCCCACAATCGATAATAAAGCTAGTCACCGTGGCTTATATTTCTATAATTAATACTTAGGTTAAAATTATTCAGGAGAGAGAGCCTGCTTTATCAGGTATTGAGAATTTAGCACCACGTCAGTTGGCACCGCTTTCTCCCTATTTATTTGTCATTTTTCTCCAAAAAGCTATTACATAGCGATACAAAACGTATTGCGATTTTGAGCCGCCAATACCACTTTATATTGTCGGCGTCAGTAGGAGAAAATATATCCGTCATATTGGTCTTCGTCGCGATGCAATGTATTTTCTCCCATTCAACTAGCCGCCAATATAAAGTGGTATTGGCGGTTCAAAATTGCAATGAGTTTGTAATAGTAGAGACGCTTTCCGTTTGAATGTCGAAAGCTTGATGCAATGCAATGCAATGCAATGCAATGCAATGCAATGCAATGCAATGCAATGCAATAACAATGACAATGCGATGGTAGAGAGGATTTCGCTTGACTGTCCAAAGATTGATGCAGTTGCAGTGACAATGACAATGCGATGATAGGAAAGGATAGAGATTGGCTAAATCTGTTGCCGGTGGGAACAATTACAAAAGTACAGACAACCAATCAGACAGTCGCGTGACAGACGTAAACCAATCAGAGATGAAACTCGTCGCATTCATTGTCATTTGCATTACACGATGGCGTCTCAACACGCGTTAAAATTCTCGCAAATTTTATTGATCAAAAAGCTACTTTGACAATGCAATGACAACGAGGCTTGGACAGTCAAGCGAAGTAGTCTCTATAGGAAAAGCTAGCGATTGATTAAAACTGTTTTGCCACAATGCAATGACAACGCGATGACAATGAGCTTTGGACAGTCAAGCGGTATCCCCTCTAATGAACCTCTCCCCCTCTCCCCAATAAGGAAATTTAACGCAGAACACCCTCTTCATCGAAAATCAGCCCAAGAAAAAGCCTGTTGAACGGAATTGGATATTGTTTTGTTTGTGTATTTCTCCACCACATGGTATTCACAGGATTTATAGAAACAAGAGGCTCCTAGTAGCCTATACTCGGTCCGCAAAACGCATGCGCAGGTATATTTCTGGAAGAAAAAAATTAACGTGCACGGGCGCAGAAAACTGAAAAAAAAGAAAGAAAAAAAAAGAAAAAAACAAAGGAAAAAAGATAGCCCAGGCTAGGATTCGAACCAGGGACTTGCTGCATGCAAAGCG
>JANVCJ010161579.1:0-14677 GCA_026413505.1 Epizoanthus ramosus
CACTAGTGACAAAAATCGTCCGACCAATCAGATTGCTTGTAGTTTGTTACGGATCGTTTATATTTGACGATTTGTTTTGGAGTAAATGTCAGTACTTATATAATAAATAATTATATATCATAGGCTGAGATTTTCCCAATCTGTCCTGAAGTGATACAATGTATATATCAAAGACAATTATGTCTGTGCTGAATACTTTAATTTAAAAAATTAAACTGGTTTGAAAAAAATAAACTGATTTAAGAAAATTTTTAACAAAGACCAAAATTAAATCACAACATGTATAATTATATGTGAGCCAGTCTTAATTTTGTAGATCTTACCATCTTTGTAATTTGTTATTTCTTTGCACTTGATTCCCAGCTGATCAAGTTTATGGGGATCAAGAAATGCACTCGGTTGTAAGAAAGCACTGCATGGATTACATGGTAAGTTTAAATACAATCTAATATTATCTTCTAATTAAACTTAGTTAATTCTTTTTATTTTTAAATTTTATTTATTTATTTTTATTTAGAAGCTTTGATCAGGCTTACCGATTACATGGATTGGTTAAAAATAAAATAATACAAGAATTAATGACACAAAAAAAACATACACAAATTACATGGTAAGCGTGGTGAGTGGCAAGCAGACACTAGGTCCTGATGAGGCTGACCCTCTATACAAATACAAATACAAATATAATGGAAGAAGCACACTAAAATAAGTCTAACAATAAAAGGTATTTAGTGATCTACAGTGAGGACTTACTGTCTTCCATGTTCATACTCTATCCAGACCGTCATGAGCTGTCATGGCATTGTGGCGCTTTTCTCAGTGCTCTTACATGTATCATTTGTGAGCACCAAATTAATGTTGTAAATACTCTATCCAGATCGAAACCAGTGTGCAGCTTGTTTTTATTAACATCCATACCCCTACTGCAAATGTGTTATCTAACAAAGGAAATAGAAAACATGCCTGACCAGTGTTTTCTGTTACATGTCTTACGGTACCTAACATTTGTGCAAGTTTTTGTAGATTGCAATTATAAAACTGTGGAAATACATGTTCGAAATAGCTGTGTTACCACAGCTACGTGTAGTTCTTATTCAATTGTGATGAGGGGATCCTGATTGCTTTGCAGTTCAATCTCGGTGCGTTTTTGGACATGTTAACTGCTTGAATATTCAATTCAAAGTTAAATTTCTGCAGAACTAAACTGGAAAATTACTGGCAAATGAAATTTCATAAAGAAAATAAAAGGGTGCTGGGGAAATCGAAAGGGTACTAGAAAAGCAAAAGGGCACTGTACCATTTTGATTTTGCCTAGTAAGAACATTATTTAGCTATAAGTAACGTTAATCACAGGCAGGGGTCGATCTTGACCTTTTGCTCATTGGCCAAGTGGACTACATTTAGTAATAACAGCAGTTTGCTGGTCTGCAGAGACTCACTCATCACAAACATCTGAACTGAAATGCATGGCACAGATTTGCTCTAACTAACAAGCACTGAATGTGGACACGGATTGATTATCTCTTGACATATTTCCTCACAAAAAAAGTACCTTGCACCAACAAGGAACAGAATACCATTGAAGGCTTTACCTGAAGGGTGTTGCTTTCTTGAGCAAGGGCATATACATGTATGAAGGCATATATGAAGTAGTGGCCAATACTTTGAGTACAGAAATAAATACCCTGTTTCTCCAAATACTGCTTGTTTTCCTTCTTGAGTTTGGTTACTGTGGTGTGCTAGTGTGTCAAAATATCTCAAATCAAGAAGAGTTTTTTGGCAATTGTAAACAAGTCTAGTCAATATTTCATGTGAGTCATCACATGGAAAACACAAGAAAGTCATGAATGGGAAAGGTTATGAATGGCAAGTCATGGAAATTATTTGTTTCTACTGTTTTCATAGAACTTTGTAACATCTCCTTGTTACAATTGGTTACAATGACACTCATGTGTTTGGTTGGTGATTGTGCATACATGCACTAGATAAATAATATTTTTATTTGTTTGCAGACTAAGAATGCTGATTACTACTCTCAATATGTAACCGAGGAGTTCAGTAGTTACATTGTGAGGAAACGCAATGAACATTGTCATGGCAACCATGTTGAGATGCAGGCTCTCAGTGAGATGTATAACAGATCCATTGAGGTGTACCAATATAGTACAGGTATGACCAATATATAGTGCAGGTATAACCAGTATATAGTACAGGTATGACCAGTATATAGTACAGGTATGACCAGTATATAGTACAGGTATAGTACTGGTATGACCAGTATATAGTACAGGTATGACCAGTATATAGTACAGGTATGACCAGTATATAACACAGGTATGACCAGTATATAGTACAGGTATGACCAGTATATAGTACAGGTATGACCAGTATATCGCTGTTCAGGTATGACCAATATTCATGTAGTCTAAACTTGTATAACAAGTATATACATGTTTTACATCCTGGTATGACTTACAGGTATATTACAGACCTTTTTCAAAGACTTAGATGTCAGTAGAAATGTTTGCAGTATAAATTTGCAGTTTGCAGAAGGTCATCTTTGACTTTAAACTGTACAGTACATACATGTAGATGGCTGCCTGTTATAATACAAATTAAATGTCAGACTGTGTTTCATGTTTAACTACTGGCAATGATACCCACAGCTATAAAAAATTATTTAATGTGCCTACATATATTCTTATGTTTAATAAAAAATCAAGAACCATGTTGAAAATGTATTATTGATGAGTTTGACATTATTTTTTCTTGACAGAACCAATCAATACCTTTCACAGTTCAAATAAAACGGATTATGAACCCATGCGACTGAGTTACCATGGTAATGTCCATTACAATTCTGTTATTAATCCAAACAAGCCATCAGTAGGCGTAGGATTGGGTCTGTCAGGATACAAGCCCTGGGTAAGTTACTGGTAACAGTACTGCTAGAAGGTTGATACTGCTCCTAGACTTCCTAAAAAGCTGCAGACAGGGTTCGTAATTCACCTGGAATTCCTAGAAAACTGCTGACAGGGTTCGTAATTCTCATGGAATTCCTTAGTAAAATGCGGACAGGATTCATAATACATGTACAACTGGATTTTTAGATCTTCTTGGACTGGAGGAAACTCTTGGAAATTTCTTTAATGTTTCCATCTATAGATGAGTTCTGGAAGCATTTTGGAATTTTATATAATTATACCGTATAGATTTGTACACAGGATTTAGAAACTTAAGTAGACAGAGCTGACTTGCAAATTACACAATTTTGGGCATGAAATAGGGTCCTGTCAGTCACCAAAACAGGGCATATTTCAAGAATGGCATTTGAAATATTAAGCTGCAGGTCACATTTAAATTGCAAGTTTTGTCTAATTTTGATTAATATATTGAATCAATAAAATGATACATGATGAAGATCGGATTCATTTTTTTCTATTTCAACCCCTGTAATTGCAGTATTAGTTTTGGCTTTTTTGTGAGATATTAAATGGATTATTTTATGTAATTAGAATTATGTTTAAATATATCTAAAATATTAAACAGCCCTGTGTGTAAGTTACAGTATGCAAGCACAATCTATATTTTTAATTTAATTTTTTATACTTTCTGTTTTATCTGACAGGTTAATAAAAATTTAAATTATGTCTTTTCCAATTCAAAGGGTTCATCAATCGTTAATGATGTTAAGAAAAAATCAGAAGAATGGCATATTGAACAGGTGAGGATTGCATGTACAAGAATCTTATCATTATTATCAATAAATATATTATAATTATTGTTATAATTATTACTATTATTATTATTATTATTATTATTATATAGTACTACACATTCCATACATTTGGAAACATTATCAGTGTGTTTTGATTGGCAGCAAATGCTTGAAGACAAATTGCGAGCAACAGACTGGGAGGCCACTAACGAGGCAATGGAGGAAGCTGTAGCGAGGGAGTCGTACTTGGAATGGCTCAAGGATTGCGAGAGAAGATCCAGAGGAACAAGAACATTGGTATGAAGTAGGCAGATTTGTCTAAATATTCAGATGAATTTTCTTTTCCATAACTGGATGAAAGTATCTATTAGTAACCGAGCTCTGTTGTGTGTTCCTTTCCACGTTTTTTTCCCCTTTTATTTATGTATCTTTTACCCACATGGATAAAGCTAAATAAATAAATAAATAATAAATAAAAAATAAATACTATATTTAACGTGGATACACTCTTAGCTTATCAGCTAGTTTGCAGGTGCTCCACGAAATCAATGAAATAATAATGAAATGAAATCAAAGGGGTTAAAATCCCCAACTGGCAGGAGGCACTCCAGCTAGCTATTTACAAACGTGGCCCTGAGCTGGGCTTGAACTCGGGATCACCGGGTACAAGCACAGGACCTAGTGTAGACTGGGCTCGACTCGGGATCCCGGGTGCAAGCACCATCTCACTGCATCACGCTGCCTCCACTAAATCCCTGTTAATTAGCATTGATGGCTCAGTCAATAAGATCTCTTGCTCCCAACCATCAGATCCCAGGAAGGTTGCTGAAGGTTGTATTAGTTTTATAAATTGTGTGACCTTCTGCTGCCACACCACAGTCTATGGACAGGAAATAGAGGATATTGCATGGTTTTGCGGAGATACAATTTTTATCTTTATCTCCAAGCAGCCATGTAATCTGTTTATTATTCACTAAGCCATAAATATTGGAAATCATTGGAAATCTTCGGAAATTTTTGGAATATTTTCGGAAATGGCCGAAAATACTTGGAAAGTATTTTATAACATATTTGGAAATTTTTCAAAAAATTCCAAAAATCTTCAGAAATCTTCGGATATCTTCAGAAAATGTTTGGAAAATGTTCGGAGATGATCGGAAGTTAGATGTCTACTGCCGTAATAAAGGTATAAAGTGGCTGCGGCTTTTGAATGACAAGAGAGTACAAGAGGGAATTAAAATTAATTATTATTTTTCACATGTGATTAAATACGACATTTCATCTCATGTGATGATTATCACTTTTATTTCATGCATAAATCCTGGTAATTTATGGTTTAGTGAATAATATATTTATTTATTAGCTATTGTATTTCCTTTGTTTCATGTGGAATAGCCACGATCCTCTCCAACTGCAACCAGTAGTACATCAACCTCGACAGAGTCCAAACGTCCCAACTCGCCGCACCATAGGGAGAGGGATAGAGACAGAGATTTGGAAAATGCTCCGCCTAGCAAGTCACCGCGGCACTCCCCTAGTTCATCTCCAAGTTCTCCTCGACATGAGTCTGCTCGACATGAATCTCCTGTAGAAACAAAATCTAGCATCTTAAAGGATTCTTCTGTTATCAGAGACCCACCTGTGTGGTCAAGAGACTCGACAAAAGATTCATCTTCGTCATCTTCTGTTGTATCACATTCAAATTCACCTGTTGATTGTAAGCCTGGTTGTTCGAGTACGCTGTCCAATCCACCCTCACCCCCTGGGGCTGTGGGTGGTGACTCTGGAGCTAAGCAAGAATATTGTCCATCATTGCAATATGGTAAGCGTTCTAGATATACTTTAGGGAATACTTATACAAGTTAATTAATACATTCTACAGACATAGTATAATAAACTTTTACTGGCCTTTCATATTAAGGTACTTGCACTGGAAACATTTATTGCTTCAAATCAGCCAATTTTCAAATGCCTATATCTCCGGAACGCTTGAAGCTATCGAGCTGAAATTTTGGATTTAGATATTAGACACCAGTACCTTTGCCTATAGAGTTTTGCAAGCTGATTGGAAACAATAAATGTTTCCAGTGCAAGTACCTTAGAAGGACAGAAAAGCAGTTGGAATGGAAAAGTATAAACGCCTCATCATTACCAAGAACATCACAGGCAGCCTCGACCTTATAAATAATAATGCGAGTGACAACAAATATGGACGCCATTATTATTATTATATATAATACTTTGTATGGAAAATCTGTCAGTAACTCAAAAATCCTGGAATATTGGAAATAGAGTTTACCTTCCTTAAATTCACCGGGCTCGAGAAAACCGAAAAGTGTTCCCTCGTAAGAAATGAAGAGAAGACCGGTTTCTAGGTCAGGCCGATCCACAAAATCTTCTCCCAGCTCGACATCTCTTGGCCAATCGCCACGAATTCGACATATTCATAAAGCCAAAGTAATTCCTCATAACATATGACTTCCACGGATAACTAGAAGCACCCATGGTTCTTGAAAATGTGAATTACCCGCGACCTAAATTGTTTCGTAATTACTTCTGACCTCGAACTCGGCATCGACCGTCGTGATCGATGTCTTCTTCATTCTCATTGGACAATGTTCTGGGTTTAGACTTTGGACACATTTTCCATACAAAGTCTTACATATAATAATAGTGGCGTCCATATTTGTTGTTACTTGCATTATTAGATTAGGCTGCCTGTGAGAACATAAATTTGTTTTACCATTAAACGTTACAGGAGATGATGGAGTTAATCTCGCACTCGACCCACTGGCGAGTAACGTGCAACTACCCGAGGACAGGAGCTATCAACCGCGACTCTGTACGCTACAAGCTGTCCAACTTTAATCCATTCACCTGGCAAGGCAGTGCTCAGTGTAAGAAGAGCGAGTACGCTAATATGATGGGTAAAGAGTGTTTTGGTTGCACGTTGCCATGGTACCAGCCTGCTAATGAAATGCTTCATAGCGACACCACATATGTGACCTGTGAATTTGGGAAAAGTCATTTACAGTCTGGTGCCGACGCTTTCGGCTTCTATAATGCTTTCGACCCTGCGTTTGGCTGCACATCAGGAAGCAGTGCTACAACAAACCACTGGCTTGGAGGATACTTGTAAAATGTGGAATTATAAAGACCAGGAGACGTTTCAGCTGATAAATTGTGTATTACTCCCCCAACACCCAGCCGACCATATTATTTATAATTGTTGCACAATTCCACAGACTATACACAGTCATGTAATTTTGTTGTGATTGTTTAATACCAAAACTTTCCACAACTTTTAAAAATATTTTTGCCAGTCTCACACCTCATTTTATTCACAAAATACCATGCCTCACAGCAAGCACAACGTTTTGAATACCTTGGTCCTTACTCTCTTAGTTGTCAAGAAGAGATAATGAATGTAGATCTTTAGCCTCATTTTTTTTTAGCTGCAAGTTCTCAAAATTTGAAAAGTCGTTACGGACATTACAACTAAAACAACCACCCATATTTTGTTTGTCTTTCAAATCTCTATTCTGTGAATTATAACATCTATCAAAATAACTATTATTTCTTATGGATGAGTTGGAGGTTAAAGGTTTTTGTTACTATAATAATTCACCTGAAGCCTGTGGCGCTTTCAATGCTTTCGGTTCGATCTCTGATTCTGTAATGCGAATTTGAACATGTTCCCATGGAAAGTGCGCAATATAAATGCAATATCATGATCATTATTAAACTAAATCAGTCATGATCATGCATATTGGACATTTTTCATTTGACTTTTGCAACTGATTTCCAGCAAAACGTTTCAAAAGTACTACTTGATGGGTAAAACTCTAAGTCTAAGCAAGGAAGCACGATTAAATAATTTGATATGATTACTTTGATTCCGTAGAAATACTGTTTTCACTCGTGTTTTCACTCGTTTTGGGCGCCATCTTGGATTGCCGGGCCGCGATGAAGGTTGGGATTAGTTCCCAATCTAGCCCGGTATTCCTGCGTTTGAAAAATCGTTGGTATTGCTGGGTAAAAAGTTTGAAGTCATGACTGATAGTAAAAGATTTGTTGATGTGGTTGGTACACCAACAGAATATATAGCCTCAGTTGGAGACTTGATGCGTGATTCGCTTCGCTCCCACACCAAGGTATTACTTTAAAAAGCGCACTGGAGCCGAGTTTTATGTTCTGCAACGTCACCATATTGATCTGCCCTGTCCAATCAAAATGGCCGTTAGAAACATATAAATAATTTTGATCTTGGATTTTCCGGGAAAAGACTTTTATCGCGGTTGTGGGGTCAAAATAGTAGAAAGAAATTGTTGTTCAGTGAGATCAGGGAGAACTTGAATGATTTGATCAGTGAATTAAAACTTAAATTGATGTACTGAGGAAATATAATACGCGCATCAAGGTGGAAACCGATCGAGTGTAGCAAGATCTGCCGTTGAACAAATGTCGTTTAATACTGCCGTTTAATACTCCGAGTGTAACATTACTAACATGAAACAATCTCTGTACAAGGAACAATCTCCACTGTCAAGGAAAACATCAAAGGCCGACTTCAACATTTCAGTCTTGGAAAAACTTTTATTTGTATAAAATATGATCTCAATTTTGTAAATAATATAAATATTTACAATGCACATATATTGATGTACATATGATTTTCCTTGGCAGGCTAACATACGTATACTCTTCTACTAATGCGGGAACCGAAGAAGAAACAACGTTACGAAATAAGTAATATGAAATATTTACTGACCAATGAGGGCAATGACATATACCCTGAGTTTCATCGACAGCAACAGCTGTCACAGCCTTTAAGTTTGAATACACGGCCTTTTTTAGTAACTTTCGAGATCTTTGTCCAACGTTCGTTTAGCCTGGCCTCAGGAGAACACAGCTTTCCAAGCGTTTTCTTTGTTCGTCTTTAATCGGATCTCCGAGACTAACAGCTTTTATACTATGAGAAAATAAACTGAACGCACTAAGTTCCTAAGTAGCAACACGACATTGACATTGTTCTTTGAATCCCCTGGCGAAACCGTCAAACGTGGTCGAACAGAAATGGAAGGAATTGATTTACGGTCGAATCCTGTCGGTAGATTTACAAATACGTCTCCAGTACAATAGACCTAACGGCACTCTCTTGATGTTCTTGATCACAAGCTCGATCGCCATGCTTAAAATCTGCATTATCAATTACGCAATCTACCTTCCAGAAAATAGAAGGTGAGCGGTGATTGGTCGAAATGGCAGAACACAAAACTCTGCTCGAGTGCGCTTACTTTGGTGTGGGAGCAAAGCGAATCACGCATCAAGTCTGCAACGGAGGCTCAGGATATATTTATGAACGTTTTAGCGACCTGTCTTATACGAGCAATTTAATTTCGTCCAGTTCAGCTGTCAAGTTCGGAGAGTATATTGATAGAATCCTAACACATGGAGATCGTATGTACCTGAATGCTGTTACATATCGACAGATCCCCGATCGAGAATTATTGTCAGTGAACCATCTTCCCGCTGTGGCTTGTTGGTCCATGGAAACAGAAGCGAACGAGTCGTATGTTGCAGAATCGAAATTTTTTGCCACGAGGAGAGCTCCAGTTTCGAGAGTTTTGTTGATAATATAAACATAGTGATAGTCAGCCAGCCTTCAGCCGTTCAGGTGAAAAGCTCGGCACTTCACTTACCGTCGGTAACTGCTAGTAATATTATTATTTATTGCCTCATACATATATTGCACAGACTGTATGTACCGATACCTCAAATTACCTCATACTGTACATGCATGCATGTATAATCCACAACATTACAACACAACTACATGCATGTGACTGTATACATATAGTCACCTGTTAACATAAATAGGCTCAAGTCTATTTGCACGTATTAATCTGTAATTTTATCAATTTGGGTTGAAACATGGGCAAAGATAATTGGATGCTAGCTGCAGTACGTTGGAGCTCAGATCAGGTATTACTTGCACAAAAAACAAAGCTAGAGAGAAGACTTTCCTATGGGTTTAAAGTGTCAGTGTATCTCTAGTCAGCCAACATCATGCCAATTGGCAAGAATTTCAGAGTTATACTGGCTGTTTACTATATATTATAAAAACATTCAAATTGAAAACACATACAGTATTCACTATTGGTTGCTACACTGCCACTGTACATGTACATGACAAATACTTTTTGTCAGAAGAGAAGTAATACTCAACTACATGTATACAAATAGAAGGTATTAAGTTATCATTCACTAATCACTTCACATCATGGTTTATTATAATATCACACAGGCACATCACAGGGATTGCTCGCTATGTAATTAGTGGATGGGGATTGGGAATTAATTCACTGATTCGAGCAAGATAACATACATTCATGTAGGCTGGCTGTATTTAGTTCAAGTTCAAGTTTAGTCATCATGTGTAGGTTCGTTAGAAACTGTGTATTTCAAATACATGTATTGTAACTGTACATGAATTCATCATATTGTTGAATCTGCCAATTGTGCTCACCTTCGTGTATGTGCAGTTCAGCTACTGAATAGGGAAGGGGGGGGGGTGAAAGGGGGTCTCAGATCTAGCAATCTGCTAGTAACATTTTTAGTGCCATTAATCTGCCGAATCCACAACATTTTGTTGCTTACATGTAAATCTGAATCTGCAATTGTATGTCAAACAGCAGGGTTAATAACAGGAAAGTAACTTTTGAGTCTGGAGATACATTCTAATCCATTATTCACATCAACAGAATATGCTCGCAACTGGCTATAGGTTTGCTTGAATTATTTGAGTTTACACAAGGCCTCACAATAACATTTGATTTTGAAGTCAACTTCTCAAAAGATCTGTCAATCTGCCGAAAGTATGGTTAAAATTCGTACATGTATTCCACAGAACATTTCTGACCAGATTCCAAATCCATCACAGTTAAAGGATCTGCTGATCTACTGAAATTATCACTGGAATCTGTGATCCAAATGCAATTTTTGGCCAAATCCATTGATCTCAGCAAACCCTTTCACCTCCCTGGTACATGTACATCATTACTTAGCATGATCTTCTACTCTACACAATCATTTATAACAACAATAATATTAATCATGATAACTTTATATCCACACATGGTTGTCTATTAGAACTGAATGTCTGATAGCTACATGTAGTCAGCCACAAGGCTAAGGCAGTTTACCTTTATGGCTTGACTTGGAACCATGATCATGTTTTCTCTGAAATGTCTCATATCGCTCCAGAAAGTTCCAGAAGTCTTTATATTCTTGACTCCCCCTGCATTTTTAAATGATTAATATGTTTATTATAGTTAATATCAACATCATTGTGAGGCCTACATGTACATGTACAGCCCTGTGGAATAACTAAGAACATGGTAGCAATGCAATGTAAATATGGAGAGATCTCTTAAGTTAATTATGTACAGAGAGAAGAAGATAGGAACATAAATTAATGTACGTGTAATGTGAGTATTTTTCAATGCAATCTTATAAATACAAACTACTGGTATTTTTATTTGAAACATCAATTGATAAAAATGCTAAAAAATGATCTACAAATTAGTTGTATTTTTCTTTTATTATTACCAATGGTACATGTACATATTATTAACCTATATGTTCAATCATGGCATGAAATACATTTTTATTTTTATTTTATTTATTTATAAATGATATTTATACAGGCTTGTCCAATTTAGCAGAGCTATTTTAAATGGAGGCATGTTAAAATAAACATAAACATAATATACAGTCACATAGGAAGTTACAAAACTGCAAATGAAAACAACAGTAAATATAGGAGAATTACAAAATTATAAAATTACAAAAATAGGTACTTCTTCAACTTGTTTTTAGAACTGTTTCGTTTCTGACCATTGCTGGAAGATTGTTCCATCTTTTTGCCCCATAATATTGAAAAGAGATTTGAAATCTTGATGTTTTAGCTCGGGGTAATCTGATCTGGTCTTTGTTTCGCGTATCGTATTGATGGAAGTCTCGTGAGAATTGGAAATTGTCAATAAGATAGATGGTCGCCAGGCCATTAATGCATTTGAAGACTTGGAGACAGATTTGATATTTCCTGCGTGTTTCTAGATTATGCCAACCTAGCAATTCATGTATCTCATTATGTTCAACTTTGCGGCATTCAATAATGCTAGCTACACGTGTTTGTAGTTTGTCAAGATTAAGTCCCTGTTGGTTTTACCACATCCATCCCAAACAGCTGCACAGTAATCGAATAGTAGCAGAATCATTGATTGTATAATATTATGCATGCGTCACAAGGAATGACTTTGTGTGCTTTTCACAAACATTTCCAAACATGTCCAAACATTTCCTCAAACTGAAATATTATTAGAATTCTTTGCTTTCCATAACAGCAAGATAGTATACATTGTACATGTATGCAACTCACTGAAATTGAAGACACACAAAAGAATGTTTGACTTGGTCAAGAAATGGCTTTCCTTTCATTAACAACCTTCAAAGTTGTCAACAGTCTGCTAGTGCCTGCATGTTCCTTTAACCTCAGTACTGCGTCTGCCCACTGTTGCCATCCATAATGGGTAATTTCTTATACTAAGTTATAGTCCAAGATATACACTGATACAGTCGATATACCGGCCGGGCTTGTGCTTTCCTAATATTTACTAAGGGGGGAGCAATTGCAGAATACCCCCCTATTGTTCTTGAATCTACTGCACTGACTACTACACATATATAGTGCAAACTATTAAATGGGAGTGTACATGTACAACCTAACAACCTAAGACTAAATATATACATGTAGTATAGCCCGGCGTACTCAATCGATGGTAATCGATCATCGATATGGCAATCGATCAATCGATAACAATGGATAGAAGTTAGTTACTTGATATCGAGTGGTATTGGTCAATCGATCATCGATCGATATGATCGGTAGTCACAAATTTACGTTTGATAATTGCATCGATTGACATCGATTGGCACCAATTGGCATCGATTGACATCGATAATCCGGCCAGCTTTAAATTCGCGAAACAAAGCCTGGTTTACGCAAATGAAGGTCAATCATTCAGATCATCGACGATCCCCGTTAGTTGGCGTTGCAGAGATCTGTCATCAAAATCATCACCACTGCATGCGTTTTCTGTAGTTTGTTTATACAGTCTCAATTACTTGTCAAAATCCCATCATTTTTATTACTATACTCCTGCAGGAGCTGTTTTAAAATTGTCCGGGTTTATAATCAGTTGCTTTTACTGAGCTGAATTGAAGGGATTGAAACATGTTTACATACAGCGCCCGAGCTTATCAAATGTCGCAAATGTCGAAAGATCATCAATTCAAGGGCGAAGAAATTGCATACATTGAAATTACTTGTATCGTTAAAGGTTACCAAGAATGTCCTTTCACTGTTGATGTGGGTGAGGAGTTTCAAGTTTATAAGAAGTATGGTTCCAGAGGAAGGGCATTCAGAGTGATAAACGAACGAGGACAGCTTGGGCATCTTGAGCGAAAGCTTGTTGCGCCAATTTGGCCTTTCAAGGACGGGATGAAGTGGTAAATAATCCAGAAATAATTTAATTATAATCCTCTATGATCGATTAAAAATTATCCGCAAACAAATTTAACGAGGCAAGGCACTATATAATATATCCTATATAAGGGACTATAATTAACTATGCTCAAACTATACGGGTCATAATATTAAAATAAATATTTCACTTATACTTGTATTTTGGTATCCTGGTCCATTCCCATCAACGCCCGTCAACAGAAATAAAAGATAACATTCAAAAGATGCAAGGATTGTGGATTCAATTTTCAAGGCCGATATATAAAAACCGATAACAATTAATATTAATCGACGATGATCGATATCAATCGATATCAATCGATGTCAATCGATGAATGGCAATCGATGATCAATCAATGATCAATCAGCAATCGATCAAAGGTCACAAAATGTTCTCCATCGATTGATCATCGATTTCATCGATCAATCGATTGATTGTTATCGATTGATGTCGATTTTATCGATGATCGATTTCATCGTTTGAGTACGCCGGGAGTATAGAACCTAAGAACGGGAAATGTATGATCGAGTGAACTGAACAGTAACGGTGATTGGGAAATAATTATAAAATGATTATGGGCAACATGCTACTAAAAGTCCTGAAGGAAATGTTATGTTTGTAATATTTTATGAATTATCTCATGATGAAATTTCATCAATTCATGACAAACCTTTGTATAAAATCATTCTCTCGAAAGAATAATTTATCTAAAGCTCGCTTGTGCAGCTGCCAGTCAACTGTTACTTTTTCTTCCTCTGATGATGAGCGTTGTACATCATGACGTGAATGCTTATGGCATTTCTGTGACATTACCCCAATGACTGCGGTTCTTTCAACCTTTACAAGCCGTACAGGACACAACAGCGACTGAAACCGCCATTTTGTTTTGGTTTTGAAAGCCGCTGAAAATCGCAGGCATTGGAGGAATATTTCTCGATCCAGTCTCCGGGCGCAGTCTCCGGGATATGTCTCCAAGATGGCGGCGCTGGGAGAAGTTATTGCAGCCTGTTTGATTGGTATATTTCTGTTATATTTTGATTTACATCTCCTGAAGTTAATATCTTCTGCACAAAATCAATCGAACAAACGACTCTGAACTTTGTATGTGGCTTCTCTCAACAGAGAAAGACACGAATGCCGATGTGCTGTGGACGTGGTCATACCCAACCATTACACAAGAATATCGCACGGTCCTGATGCGCAAGTGTTGTCTGAAGGCGGAGAATACAGACATAGAACCTTTTGTATTTGGTCAGTTCGAAAAGAAATGGTATTATCTACATACTATTGAGCTAAAGAATTTGAGTGCCCTGTCGAAGGTATGTCAACGTATGAACTATGATTTGTCCCCTGGCCTGGGGATGGGGAG